>PVJC01010781.1:0-42942 GCA_004026665.1 Murina feae | reverse complement strand
TTGCATCAATATGTTATCATTTTTGTAATATTTGAATAATCATGGTATAGAAGACCCATGCATAATAGAGTAAATGAAAAGGCAAGTATTTTTTATCTTTTAAAAATTACCAGCTATAAATAAAAGTTTACAATCAAAGGCATTTCTTTCTTTTAGTCTAGAGTGTGTGCTAACAAAGAATAAGAAGATACAAATCTTGACTAATTATAGTGTGAATAGGGGCCAGTGCACAAAAATTTGTGCACTCGGGAGGTCTCTCAGCCAGGCCTGTGCCCCCTTGCAGTCTGGGACCCCTCTGGGGATGTCCACATGCTGATGTGCTTGGTCAGCCTGGGTGAGGGTATGATGGCTCTTTGGAGGCTGGCTAACGGCCCCCCCAGTGTGTACCCTCACCCCATTGGGGTGCGGCCAGCCTGGGTGATGGGCTGAGGGCTGTTTTCAGGCTGCCCACAGCCCCTTCAGGTTTTGGGTCCCCACTGGGGTGCCTGGCATGCCTGGGTGAGGGGCTTATGGCTGTTTGCAGGCTGGCCAAGCCCCCCAGTGGGATCCCTCAACCCATTGGGGTGTGGCCAGCTTGGGTGCGGGCCTGAGGACTGTTTTCTAGCTTTCAGGCTGTCCACAGCTCCCATTGACCCAATGTTCCAGCAAGGCTGGCTGGAAGCAGGTTTCTGGGGTTTATTTATGTTCTATAATTGATACACTATTCCTTTAAGCAGAGGCCTAGGCAGGTAATGAAGCCGCCTGTCTGCTTCAGCTCCGTGGCTTCTATAATTGAAAGAGTGTTGTCTTAGTTAGAGGCTCAGCCAGCCTAGGCAAGCAGTTTCCTCCATCGCTGGTGCAATGGAACCTGTTTTTTGGTTCAGCTCCATGGCTTCTAAAATTGAGACAATGTTGCAAATATGTTGTTGCCTGAGCCTGGAGAAGCCAAGCCGGCTCGTAGACAGTTTACTCCTGCTGCAACAGAAGCGTCTATTTACTCTAGTTCACTGATTGCCGGCCTCCATCTTGGCTGGGCTAATTTGCATAGAACCGTTCTGATTGGCTGGTGGGCGTGGCTTAGGCATCCCAAAGAAATGGTCAATTTCAATATTACTTTTTTATTAGATTAGATATTGGCCAAAGTACTCTACCATTTTTGTGATTCGTTTTTCTAATTCTTATAAAACAAAAAATAAAGTAAATGAAACAAGTAGAAAAAGAAGAGGGGAAAAGAGAAAGAGAAAAGGCAGGCAGGAAGGAAAGAGGGAAGGAAGGAAGGATTTTGACTGGTTGATTCTGAATTTCTATTCTTCTGAGTGCAAATGATGTTTCACTTTGAACTGAGGTAATAGTATAGTTATAGAGATAGGTGGAGAACTTAGAAAGTTTCAAACCTGAGAATATATATGTGTGTGTGTGTGTGTGTATCATACATAGATCTTTAGGAAATAGGGAACCCCTGAAGGCTCAAGAAGTAGGTGGAAGGATTAGATCAGTTACTAATTACAGCCAGGAGAAACGAAGAGAATGCTTGAATGCACTAGTAATTTACTAATTCATCAAAACAATATTAAACTCCAAGCTATAACCAAAGTACTTTGCTGGAAGCTTTATGGATTCTAAGAGACATATAAGATATAGGTCCTGATTTAAAGACATTTACACTTAGATAAGGAGATAAGGCATGCTTCCTGCAAGTTTAAACTTATGAGAATACAAATACATCTGCCAAATATATTGCAGACTGTGCGGTTTTGGCTTTCAGAACAAAGACCACTTTCATCTGCTGTAATGAGAGAAGATTTTACAGGGCATACGGAGCTTGAGATGCAGTTTAAGGGAAGCTGAGAAAAATAAGTTGGCAATGAGGCAAAAGAGAAGTTAGTGAGGTAGAGATAATAATTCATCCTTCATAATTTCAGAATTTCACATGATGTTGACTGAGACACTATTGACACTTTAGCAGTGGTTCTCAACCTTCTGGCCCTTTAAATACAGTTCCTCATGTTGTGACCCAACCATAAAATTATTTTCATTGCTACTTCATAACTATAATGTTGCTACTTTATGAACCATAATGTAAATATCTGATATGCAGGATGGTCTTAGGCAACCCCTGTGAAAGGGTCATTTGACTGCCAAAGTGGTTTTGATCCACAGGTTGAGAACCTCTGCTTTATAGTAACCAGTCTCTCTCTCCCTCTCTCTCTCTCTCTCTGGCTGACTAAGACAATGAACTTGAGTGGGAAGGTAATTGCCGTAATGTTATCTTTCAGGAAAGCTGAGTCACTTTGTTTAACTGAGAAGTAGTACTGGATTTTTGTCACTGGAGACTTTTTTCAGTCTTATGACTTGAAGCCTGGGGTCCAGAAGTTGTTGGGTTTTCCAAATCCATAAAGCTCTTCTAGATCTCTGGCCCTCCATTTTTGCCATCTCCTTCTTGTACAGCCTGTTAAAGCTAGGCACTAGTGGCTTACACCTGGCTCTTTTCAGTACTTCTTCTAGAGCTACTTGCTCAACAGGTAAAATATGCTTTCAAGTTATCATAGATATTTCTACTGCACAGCAAGTATCTGTAGTCTTGCAGTCTCAAATATCAGTTGTAGTACAACTTGCTGCTGACTGCTCTTTTGTTTTGGCAACTCTACCTTGCAATGACACTCCCTGTAATAAATGTGTCCCCACTGGACATATCTCTTTTCCAACCACCAGGAAGAATCACATGTGGTCATGTCTAAATGTACTGCATATCCTTTCTGCTACATTCCTAGGGTTAGAACTATCACATAGTCATTCCAAAGGATGGGGAGGTCAGGAGGCCAAGCTTAGCTGTGTGCCCAGGAGGAAGGGAATCCGTTTAATGATCCACCCACGAGTACCTGGCATAAACGAAGACAGTGCTATGATGGATTGACATTGCCTGTCACCGGTGAAGCTTTGGCATGGGAGTTTTTGTGTCGTGTATTTTCCATTCTGTCATCTATGTCCTTAGAGATAATTGTTAGCTAATATTTTTAAAGGTTTATAAATGGTTCTTTTTTTTTCTTCAAATATGTTTGTTTCAATAGATTAGTCTCCATCTGTTCTTAATAACCCTCTTTAAAAACACGTTCCAAAAACTTTTGGCTCAAAATGACAGTTTGAAATTTAAAACAGGCACAAGAGCATCTTCTATTTTAAAAAGCCCATTTCAGACCATCCCTCATTTTAATATTCTGCTGTCTGTCCTCTAATTCCACAGTGCCCAACTATTTCAGAAGCAATATCATCTTCAGCTTATTTCAAATTTCTAGGCTTTCCTAGGGCTTCTGTGTCTCCAGAGGGCAGGGGTAACTAGGAACTTGGGTTTGATGCTCTCCACTTGGTTAGAGTTCAGAGGGGAGAGATTGCCCCGTGTAGGGACTACACTCCCAATACTAGTCGCTGAGTATAAAATAACTAGGGCCTCCAGGGCTAATGGTAACATTAGAATCACTTGAGTCTCAGGTAAGAACATTGTAATTAAAAAGGAAATAGAGTTTGAGATATAGCTGAACTTTATTCTATCAAAGCACAGCATGGCATTTCCCTCTTAACCTTGGAGCCAAGTCTCTGAAGGTGCTGAAGTTCTTGATACTCAGAAAATACCTTGATGAGAAAAGGGAGCGAAGTGGGGAGGGGGCTATTAAATAGACCACCATCAGAGCTCTGCCCTGAATTCTATTAGATAATTAAAGTCTGCTTGACACCTATTTCAAGTTTTTCTACTTTTGTTTCATCTTAGTTCGATTTTCCTCTCATCAATTCCTGGGCAAGAAGATATTGGCCACAGTTCCTTCACCGCTGTGAAGTCATCCTTCCTCTAAGCTACTGAATTCTCCCCAATTCCCTTGTCTGAAGTGGGGCCAAGTAGGCAGAGCAAGCATCTTTAGTTTCTGTTTTATTTTTATACCTAAAATGGCCTGGCCTAGTAACCGTGTTTTCTCATCCTTTCTTTGTAACAGATTAAAATAAACATACTGCGTCTGATAAAGGTCACGGTGCAAGCCACAGTGCACCCCAAACCTTTCCGACTACCCATGCAGTTAAAATCCAGTTGAGACCCTTAGCCTCTGCTTTAAGTCCTGAAGGGCTTAGGGACCCAGCCTCCTCAGAAGCAGCTTCCTGTAGTCATCCTTCCTTTCTCTTTTCAGTCACTGCTTGCTCTCAGCTGTTGTTTATTTCTAAGATTAAGTTGAAAAGACCTCAAGGAAGTCACTTTGGAAATGAAAACCCAAGAGTGTAGTCCTCTCACTTCCCACCTGAGTCTTGCTATGATAATTCACACCATGGCACACAAAGCTTTCTTATCAACAGGCTCACTGGCTTGGCATCCCCAAGTCTGCCAGAGCCTGCTTCCCCCCACCTCCACACTCACATGATTTAAATGGAGTAGAGCCCGGGAGAAATTCCTTGACCCTTGTTGGGGTCAATGTTATACTTACATGTTTCTCTGATCTCAGAGCTGTGCTGAGTGTTTAGCAGTATTATAATTTTAATAAACACCACATGGTTCCTTGTAGGATGTGTGCAATTGGAAATGGCAGGGATCTTCACTGTATCTGCCTATTGGGCCCTTTGACAAGAGAGACCTAGGCCCATTGGTATCACACCTCAGCTGCCCAGTAGCGGTGAGTGATTACCTGAGAACTCCTTTGCTTCGGTGGTTTGCATTTCTCTTTGTGGAACTTCTGTCCCTCTAGTTACCTCCCCTCTATCCCAAAACTCACTGGGCCAGAACCACTTGTCCTTTGCTTTTGTGCACCTGGTGTTAAGGGAATAAGAAACAGGGAGGCATATTTACACTTTAGGAAGTCAATCTTGGAAGAGCACACTGCTGCTGAACGCCTATGACTGCTAATGGAGGGGTTCCTTTCACTCAGGTGGTCTGGGAGCTGGGAATCACAGATGTGGTTCAGACCCGTGACTCTGTTGTGGCATCTGTCCTCTCCATGCTATTATTTGGGGGCTAACACATAGAGCAATCCCTTTGCAGAACATGTACATGTAGGGAAATTTTACGAAACACTGAAAAGAGTTTCAAGTCCTCTTGGAAAGTCCACAGGGTTCAGTGAAAATAGAATCTCATCAACCTGTAAAAATTGAAATCCCCTACCTATTGCATGACTTGATTTGATTTGAGGTGTTTTCTTTTTGATCCCCAAGCAATAAAATGAGTTGACTATATATTCAGTTGCATACTCTGCCTCTGTGCCTGCTTTGTTCAGGCTGCTTCTCTTCATCCTTTGCCTTCTTCTTTCAGGCTTCAGGTGCCGAAAACTTCCTAACTTCTCATTGGCTCACGTGTAAGTCATCATGACTGTGGCAATCAGGGCTTTTCTGCTCACTGAAAATGGAAGGAAAGCAGCTCTTTTTGCTTCTCTCCAATTTATGATAGGCACTTCTCTGCCCATTCTTTTTCATGTTCTCCTTTCCCTGAGTCTCATAATTTCCCCCCTGATCCTCAGAATTCTGTGAGGACTTTGTGAATACCCACTTCTTAATCAATCAAAATGGAATCAGAGCAATTTCAGAATTCCATATGGTGTTTGTGCAACAGCCCCCTGTGCTCATAACACACCAGACTACAGGGAAATTCATGTTTAAGTACATTTTCTTCCATTAAGTGTTTCAAGATAAGAACACCTGTAACATGGAGAACTGACTGTGGCTGGTTGATTAAGGGAAGTAACCAAAGCCACATGGATTTCATCCGGAGTGTTTTGAAGAAGAGAGTGACGCTATATATTAAGAATTTGGAGCGGTGACATATATCATGATTCAAATGTTGAAGTAGCTGTTAAAGATACCGTGGAAGGAATGTAAGCTTTCTTTATAATATTCATCTCAGTTTCTAATGCAAAAGAATAAAATATAATGCTTGCAAACATTATGTTCACCCAACTTTGCAATAATTTGTAAAAATAATTATGTCATCTTCTGCAGCATTAAACATGTTCTCCCCAATACCTTTTCCTACTCCAGCACCCAAAGCATATATTTAGTATAATGTATTACAACGTGTGCCTTTATGCATTAATACAAACTGGTTTTTTTTTCAGTGAAACTCTAAGGTTGTGCATAATGCACTAGCTCATTGTAGGAATAGAGTGATAAAAAATTTTATCAGCCAAGAATCTATGACTACAACATGGCGCTCATCAGAATTTAACCGTGGGGGATCCAGACTCCCTTAACTGCCCTAAAAACAATTGCAGCGGGATTCTAGGGAGCATCGTTTAATGCCACTTTCCAGAGACAGTATCTGAATCAAGGGTGGCTTCCAGCACCAAGCCTGTACACAGTTCAATTATGAATGAGAGAGCATCAGTGAACTGCCTCAGCTTCTTCCTTGCCTACCTTCTAACGATCTCCCATCTGTACACTGACAATGAGCTCTGTGCTCTGTGTTGCTCAACTTTTGAGCACTAACGAGCTCACAGCCTAAGGTGGGAAAGCTGTTTTCAGTTTGATCCCCTCATTCAGCAGTAGAAGAATATACGTGGGGGGTACTTCAACTCCGGAAGCATTCCTGGAGAAGAAACGCTGTGGAAGCCAGCGGACCTGGCTTCATTGACATTCAGCTTCCATTTGACTTAAAATGAAGCTTTATTTTTCTTCTTTCTCCTCCCTTCCTTTTCCCCCTGTCTTTGTTTTCATAACCAGTAGTGGTAACTGAAAAGGGAATAGTCAAAGTGGGTTTCGGTCTATAGCAGTTAAGTATCTTTAGCTGTTGTGGTGTGTGTGTGTGTGTGTGTGTGTGTGTGTGTGTGTGTCTGGCAGTGCATCAATAAAGAGATCCCGTTTTGGAATTCTAAAATGTAAGATTACCCCTTTGAATATTTTTCAATTTTTTACTGATCCGGTGTTTATATATCCTCACATACTTCATGGCTCCTATAATATGAGGAGAGATATTAAGAGGCAATTTCCACATTGCATATCTCTGTTTTAATTACAACATATTGCATAGGAGACATTATTTTCAAATGATTTCCTTTTACTCAGTCCTGACTGTTTCTCATCCCACAGCAAATATTCACTTAAATGGTATAAGCCATCTGTAGTTTATAAAACACCTTTAAGCTATTGTTTTAAAGCTTCATACCTTTTAATGTTTTCCTATTTATTTCCAGCTGATATCAACATATACCCTGCCAAAACCAATCTTTGGAGTATACTCACATACTCATATTGAACATGTGATTCAGAAAGTTTGCAGATAATAAGCAGCGTGAACATCTGTGAGGGCTAATTTTTAATATTTAGGGAGAGTTCATTTTTGTGTTGTAATCCTTATAACGAGTTCAGTTGTTGAACACTCTACAGTGTGAGTCCTTGTGGTAGATTCCATCATGGGAGTGGTTTGAGGCTTGAGTACAAACTTTTTAAAAAAATATATTTATTGATTTTTTACAGAGAGGAAGGGAGAGGGATAGAGAGTTAGAAACATTGATGAGAGAGAAACATCGATCAGCTGCCTCCTACACACTCCCCACTGGGAACGTGCCTGCAACCAAGGTACATGCCCTTGACTGGAATCGAACCTGGGACCCTTGAGTCTACAGGCTGATGCTCTATCCATTGAGTCAAACCAGTTAGGGCTAAATAAGTAAAAGAATATTACTTGTAAGAATTTGATCATAGTACAGCGTATCTATGGAAAAGAATTGATCACATAGATTTTTAAGTTTCACATGACAAATGCATTAACAAAATTTTTTTTACCTTAGAGAGAAATGTCCAAAAAGAAAACAAATTTATTTTTAGTTTTAAAGCAATTAATTTTCTTACTATGAATGAGCTGTCTTAATGCTTGGCTAACCCTTTGGAAAGAGAAAAAAATTTAATAACTGTGAAATTAGACAGTATCTCACTGGTGTATTGTACTCTTTGTAAAGTGTTATTGCCTGGGAACAATTCGTCACAGGTTCAAGATTCATATCAATGCATTTTGTGGCCAAAAACCTGGTCTGAGATCTTATTTTTAAAGAAAGTATTTTAATATAGCTTCTAACCCATTTCTCTAAGGTAGTTCTCTGTAAAGTCACATAGGGCGAAATGGCTACCACAGGAAGATGATTACATTATACATATTGTTACAATGGACTGATAAATAAATCAGCAATAAAGCTTAGATATAGAGACCTGAAAAATACCTTAGTGATCATGTATGTTCACTGTTTATTAAACTAAGCCCTGAATAAGTAAATTTTTAGAAAGCTTGCCTGTTGATGCAAACTAGTTTGTAGCAGATTCAGGATTAAAACTCAGCCCTCATTTAGATTTAGAAGGTAATCTTGAAAAATGGTCCAAATGAGTAGAAATATTAATCTGCAACGACTCTTTCTCCCACCAAGGAATCTCCATTTTTTTTCCAGTCCTCTCATGCACATGATTACTTTTGAGAGACCCATCATGCATGAGTTGGTTAAATTGGCAGAACCACTTTGTGCCTAGGAGCAATATTTTTAGGAAGAGGGTCTTCAGGCCTTTTATTATATTACTAGGGGCCTGGTGCATGAAGATTCGTGCATGAGAGGCAGTCCCCTAGCCTGGCCTGCACCCTCTCCAATCTGGGAGCCCTCATGGGAGCCCTCTCCAATCCAGGAGTTTCTGTCTGTCTTCGCAATCATATGAGTGAATTGTCTGAGACCCCCAAACTCAGTTTGGTTTGTTGCTCACAGAATAATAGAGGCTTTTTTTTCTCTTTGCTTCACTGATGGAAGTTTCCTGGAAGTTTTAGGATATCTTCCCTTTAATGTTCCCTAGACACTCTGATTTTACTTATATTTCTCACCTTTGCTTTCCCTCATCCCCCACCACAACATAACTTGCTCCAGTCACACTTTGCTCTAGTGTCTAGGAGATCCATTGGCCACCAGAACTACGATTCCCAGCATTCCTGGTGCTCCCCACCCTAGTAATTTTTCCTTCCTGCTCTGTCTCCTTCCCACGGTCTCCCACTGTGCCAAGTCCTACAACCTGCCAGTTCTCTCTCTCTGCTCTCTGTCTGGCAGCTTGGGGAGCCAAGTTTCCCAAGCTGCTCCACTCTCTGCCAGCTCTCCCACTCTGCTCTCCACTCAGCGGCTTGTGGAGAGCAACCAAGGGAGCCATGTCCCCGCAAGATGCTGGCTCTCCCACTCTGCTCTCCATCTGGTACCTGTGTAAGCATATTAACCCACCATCTTTGTGGGCCTAATTTGCTTACTCACTCCTGATTGGCTGGTGGGCATCACCGAGGTACAGTCAATTTACATGTTTCTCTTTTATTATATAGGATAGGATTCCTTCTACTATTCTTTTATGCCTCACAATTTTCTTTTAGATCCTGAAATCTGGTACTGAAAATAATTTATCTTAAAACAGAAGAATCAGTCATCTCCTTTTATCTAGTAGCAGTAGGAAAATAATTGGAATGAATTGGAAGATGGCCATAATGTCATAATTTTATTTTGTGTGCTTTAAGCTTTCTAAATATATGTTTGACCAATTCTTAATTGATCAGAATGATGATATAAATTTCCAGTGCAATTTTTTTGTGTGTGACACATACAAAAAAATAAAGTTTATTTCTTGTTAAATTTGGAGGTAATGCTTCTGCTGAAAGTATTAATGAAACATAGATAATAGAATTCCTCATCTCAGAAGCCCTGTGTTGTCCAGAAAATTCTTTAGAAATATAAATTTGACAAACAAATAACTATCTTCCTCACAGGATTGTAAGTTTCCTGAAAACCACAATGAAAAGTAATTTTAAGTGCTTATCATGTACATGCTTGATGTTAACAAGAGTGTGCAAAGAATAGTTCTGTCAAATAAAGAAATCTAGGTGAATAAAATTCAATGTTATAAACTCTAGTGTGATCAAGTAATCCAAGGCTACCTGTGGATCTAGGAAGCAGGAACCACATTTCCAACAGCCTCCCAATGTTTGCCTCATGCCCCTGGCTAATAAACTACCATTGAAGAAATGAGTTGATTAGCTAGTTAGTTATTCAGTAAAAGGCAGTTGCTTTTTATTAAAATTCTGGAATTATTCATGTATATGACATTAAATGATTAAAATATGAGTAAATAATTTGGTGACATACTCCTGGTAATTCAAATACATCAGCAAATTCAAAGAATATAAAGGTGGATTCTTGACTAGCTAAGAAAAATTAAGTATGGATGTCAATCTTTCAAATATATAATGCTTTATAAAGTCTATATGTAAACAAATAGAAGTCTTTTAACTGACTTGCATAAATACCTTATTGTCCCATTCCACTGGACCCTACAAAAGAGTTTACTAAATTTGCATACTGCTTTTGATCTATTCAGAGTACAAAATATAGGCCATTGGTTTTATATATAATGGCATTTTCATAGGTAAATGCTAAATGTAATTGGTCTAGGTACTTGAGTTTACTGCTTTTCTCAAACAAACTGCTAGCATTCCTCAAAGCTTGCTGTGAGATATTATCTATTGGGGTGATTTATTATAAAACATTGTTAACCCAGGCTATTAAAACATGATAGAGTTTACATAACAATTTTTAGGTGTAGTGGGATTACTTCCCCTTTTCCTTGAGCCTTTATAATTCTAACTCTAGATCTTTGAAAAATGCATTCTTCGTTTATTTGTTCATTTAACCTTAATCTTTGAAAAATGCATTCTTCATTTCTTTATGAATTTATTCTTCATCTAGAGAGCCTTAACCTTAGACTTTCTTGGTGACACATTATGGGAGTACATTTAATTATGTCAAAACATTGAAATGAGCATGGGGGCAGATGGTATAGCTTTTCCACATCCATCATCAAACTCTTTCCTTTCAAATCTTAACCCCTCACCACAAGGCTAAATTTTCCTGATTAACATGATTTCATAGCCACATGAGAGTAGGATGTGAGGAGTTTTAAGATGTAGATAAAAGTTTACACACACACACACATCATTCCTCATGAATGGAGGTGGTTTTCAAATGTTACAATAGAAAGGAAATGGATACATGTTCTACCTACCTCACTCATTCTTGTGGAACCTATTCTAGCTTTATTCTGTCACTTGGTCTTTTTTGTATGTGTAAAAATTAATTTAAGTCAATAAACTTTTGATAAATGCCTTCTATGGATCATGCAGTACAGTAAGTATTGAGGATGGATAATGGATGCTTCTGCCCTTGATGAGTTTACAATCTATTATACTTAAAAAAATTGAACTCAGCCAGTGTGGTTCGGTAGTTGAGCATTGACCCATGAACCAGGAGGTTTGATTCCGGTCTGGGCACAAGGCTATGTTGCTGGCTCCATCCTCAGTAGAGAGTGTAGGAGTCAGACAACAGATGATTCTTTTCATCATTGATGTTTTTGATCTCTCTCTCCCTCTTCTTTTCTTTTTAAAATCAATAAAAACATATTTAAAAAATAAATTAGTAGTGGTGCTTTTTGTTTCCTTAATACTGGAGTTTGCTGCCAATCACTGCTTCTCAGCATACTAACCACATCATCATACACATTTGAGAAAAGTGGCTACTTCTTGTGCTCATATCTCTATCAGAAGTGGGAAAACTATGGGTAGACAACGAGAAAAATGATTAGCATATTATGTGTGTGTGTGAGAGAGAGGGAATATTTTCTAGAATTTAGATTATAATTAAGTGTTTCACAATCATGACTGAAATCTCCTTACCTTCAGCTTTCACTTCTGTTATTTATCCACCCAGAGGCATTTGAATTTGTGATTATATATCTGTTGTTTAATTGCTATTTCTAACTTCTGCCAACAGAAGTTTGTTTATAATTGTTAATCTCTTCTTTCTTCACTTTTTTTTCTACTTTCGCTGTTTCTTGTATTTTCTGATGTTTCTTTTAACTTTATTTTGAAAGGGATGAATTTTCAAAGATGCATTAAACAGTAAGAATACATTTTTTACCTTGGTAGACAAATTAATGATAGCATCTTTCCTATCATCCCTTTGATTTCTGTCATTTGTTCACAACAAGTTTAATCAATGGAGATTAGATCAATTATTAGGCTACATATTATTAAAAATCCTTTTGTCTTGTACATTTGTTCGAGTTCTTCAATTCAAAAAAAGTCATATCATGAGGTGATATAGTTACATTTTATATTCCAGCAAATGAAATAGTCATAGATATAATTATTCTGTACATGAAAATAATTTTTTATGAAGTAACTTACATTTGTTTTTTGTTTGTTTGTTTTTATTAATCCTTAACCAATGATATTTATTTCATTGCTTTTTAGACAGAGTGGAAAGGAGGGGCAGAGACAAAGAGAGAGAAACATTGATGTGAGAGAAACACATGGATTAGTTGACTACCCCATGTGCCCTGACCTGGTCCTGGGACCAAGCCTTTGACCAGAATTGTGCCTGGAACCCTTCATCTGATGCTGCAACCACTGAGCCACACCAGCCAGGGCAGTGGCTTACATTTGGATTTTAGTTTATCTCCATCGTTTTTGTCCCAATGTGTTTCAATTCTGTAACTCTTCAACAACTCTTTTCTAAATGTCCATATTATAAAGATGTCAAAACAGCTGTTGTATTGAGTCTTTATAAATGCAATCTGACCACAACAAACAGGGAAAATAGAAAGGATTGTGTATAGACACATTCAGAACATCTATTTAATTAGTGACAAAGAAACATACAATTATCTTTAAAGGGAAGCAGCCATAAGCACTCTTTGGAGGACAAAGCCCTCATAACATCTTCTGTCCTCACTGAATGCAAAGTTAAACATCCACACTTACACAACAATAGCTGTCTATAAAATGGCATCTGTGATGCTGCAAGTTTTGGAAGTGGGGAGGTGGGGAGGTGTAAGGTAAACCAACATGTGATAGACATCAGCAAAAGCTGAGGCAGTCAGAAATGCATGTCTTATCCACAAGTCCTATGGTATAACAGCAATAATATTAACAATTACCCAAATAAACATAAAAGAATCTTTCCATAGACACAGAACAACAGTGTGTTCAACCAAATGTATTTCTGTAATGTCTGGAAAGGCAGGGCTGTTTAGTAAGTACTGTAATTATCACAAGTACCACTTTCCTGGGGATAAGATTTTGTTTTCTTAGGTTATTGTAAAGTGCACATTAGTGAGTAAAGACTGTCCCCTTGGGTAAACACCGATCTCATCTTGTGTGTGTAAACATAGACTTAGGCATTTAAAAAAAGTTCATTTATTATCCAGTTAAATAGGGAGTTTGTTGTTTCTGTGAGTACAGCAAAGAGAAGTATGCATTCATCATCAGGGCAGTACTGAATAAATAGAAAGAGCAGTATGGAAATGCTCAATTTTCCTGATCTGTTTAGTAGCAGCTTCTGAAAAGTATTCCTGGTACAAATCAGACTAGAAGTATCATGGTTGTCTTATGAAGAAACTGCATGTGATCTTTGGCTTCAAGACTGTTGCCTACACACAAAAAAAGAGAAGCATCAATACTGCATTAGCAGTGGGGTTGGACCTTGAAAAAGCGTAATACTTAGGAACGAACTCATTTCAGCGAACTCATTTATATTTAAAAACAATGAGCTGTGGAACTTCATTACAAGCATCTTGCGTCAAAAGGTGAACACCTGGATGGCTAGAGATAGTTCCTGAGGAAAGAGGATCAGAAGAAAGGGAAAACAGGAAAAGACTATGCCAGAAAATGGTATAGAAACTTGAAAGGAAAAGTGAGGAATGAGAGAAAAATTGTGTTTTTCCAAGTTTAAAAATCTTCACAAAGACTTTAATAATGAATCTAGGGGTAGAAAAGAATTGAAATACGATACTAACATCATGAAAGACAAACTTTCAGATGAAAGAAATCTAGAGTTGAAAATAAAAATAAAATTCTCACTTTTTATTCTTTGCATTTCTTTGAAATTCAGAGCACTGCTCTGGTGGACAAGAATGTTAACAATTGGAATGCAAATTGAGTTGGTATAATAAGAAATATCCAAACTCTCATTTTAGTAATCAGAGCTGGAGTCACAGAGGAGAGCCCTGCTTGAAGCCCATTAACACATCATAATAACAACCACCTGATGTAATGAAAACAAATGAATTCCAAAGAAATAGGAAATGTAAGATTGGGTCATTATCTCACAAGCTAATGAGGAACAGACTTTACCTGATGTCTTGAGTTCCAAGGAAAATTTTCAGTCCACTGAGAGCATTTTACACCAGGAAATATTTCATTCTGTTTTGGAATTTCTCCTTGAAACATGTTATAGGACTATTTTCTTGCCTTCAGCCTTCTAGTTTTAGTTTAGCTAAACTGAAATCTCTGTCTGTTGCTCATTACTTGTGATTTTATAGAAAATGAGGATGTGAGAGAGCTGGGAGGGAAAGTTTAAGATGTTAGTGTTCTACCTCAAAATTCTCAAGTGATAGAGAGAAAGGGAAACACTAAAAGGGCCCATTCACTCTTATTGATCACATTCCCACCTTTTATTTTAGAGTTTAATGATTGGTACTGACAGCCATTCCCAGCACAGGGTGTTGGAAAGGGATGCATACATGCTTTAGAATATATGTGACTTTTGATAATTTGGGATGCTAATCCACAATATGGGGTAATAGGAATAATTCATGCTGTAATACCACTTTTTTTGTGAAGATAGAATTGTGTGCCTTCCTATACATTTTTTGTTTGGGTTCCAGCACCATAGGTAGCTTACCTCATTCACATCATGATACAGGATTTTTAGACTGGAACACGTGGTGTTCCCCTGGGCAGGCTGGCTTTCCGGGATTCTTTGTTGGAGTCCAACAATAAAGCCACGGATGGAAGATGGTATAGCAAAGGTGGAAATTTATTGAAGAACAAATACGACTCCCACGTGAGGAGGGGGAAAGACTCTCACAGCACAGACTCCCACGTGTGGGGAAGGGCAAAGAGTCACACCAAGTTCCTCCTTCCATGGTTTATAAAAGCTACAAATCCCTGTGTCCTGATATCCCTTTTGATTGGTCAATATTCCCTTTGATTTTCTCATGATAGCAACTCCTGAGCTCAAAGGTCAAACCTCACCTGGGACCTGTGAGGCACTCCTTCTTCATTGCTCTCCTATTCCCTCTGGGCTTTCTTCCTCCTTTATTTTATAAATATAGACTTTTTGTTACTCCCAGTTCCCTTGTCTTAAGGAAATGTAACTGCTGCCTCTCCCAACTTCCCTTTTTTATGGACATGTAACTTCTGCCTCTCCCTTGTCCAATGGAAATCTAATTTCTACCTCTTCCAATTCCTTTGTCTTATGGAAATGTACTCTTTTGCAACTCTGTAGCACTGTGTTTTTTCCAATGGACCCCCTCAATTTAAAAAATTCTTTGAACCTGCCTTTTTCACCCCCCAAAACTCCAATTGCAATAGCAACCACTTCAAAGGCCCCTTACCTTCTCTCTCGGATTCCTTCTTCCTTTCAAGCCAGCCCACCTTCACTACCATAGTGAAGACATCTTCTTCGTATTGCAATTTAGAGCTTGTCTTCTTTCCTCCTCTTTATTTTTCTAAACCCCTTTCTCAGTTAAGGGAAAATTCTCAAATATATCATATATTTTCATTATTTTTTAATTTGAAATATAGGCAAAATAGGCTACCTGTAATACAGATTTTCTTCCCATCCAGTTGCAAACCTGCTCTTTACTTCTGTATAATTAATTTTGTTTTAGCATTCCCAGTGCCTAGATTAGTGCCTGGAATCTAGTAGGTATACAGAAGTTTGGATAATAAATTGAAAATAAATGTACTTAGAAGCTCTAAAATACTATATGGATATTAGCTATCTTCTTCAAATAGCAGATCTTCTTTTGGTTCATTAGTATTTCTGTTCAATCCTGACACCCTGGAATGTCACAAATTCATAGTTCTGACTGATATGGAGTCAAATTCTAAATATTCCATTTATTTAGTTTATGCCATTGGACTATTTGTGCAACCTCTCTCAAACTTAGTTTTCTAGTATATAAAATGGAGAAAGCAATACCTACGTGACAAGTGATAATGCCCGTCTCACAGAGATACTGTCAGAACTGCTAGTGAAGTAGTTGGCTCACAGTTGACACTCAATCCACCTTTTTTTATTTTACTAGATTAGGTTAGGGATAAATTGGGAGACCATGAAATCTTTTTACATGGCTTGCTAAATATATACTATGCATTTTTTGTACAGTTGTATTCTGGATTAACCTTACCTGTAACTAAATCCTACATGAAGGTGAGGAGAAAACTGGTCTTGTAGAACTTGTTATCTAAATGCAGAGGCCATGGAACTGTGAATAATGCACTACCCTGGGCGGGGGGAGGGGGGTCAGGGGGCGGAGAGGATTGTTATGCTGGTGCCAGGACAGACCATCAGATGTGGCCTGACACCTGGGGGTCTTCTGCAAGGCCACGAAGGGGGCAGGGGGCATATCTGCAAGACAAAGACCCCAGCAGGATATATATATATATATATATATATATATATATATATATATACACAAGCTCTCTGCATGTTTCTTCACTTTGATTTGGAAATTATTCCCAGAGTCCACTAGTGTTAATAAATGCGATCCCTCCCTTTCTCTAGGAAGCATGCTTGGTATTTGTTTGGTTGTCTGTAACAAAGACAACTGCAAAATGAGACTTAAAGCTACAAAACAAAGATGCCAACCTATTCAAAGCATTCCACATTAGCATATATATATATATATATATATATATATATATATATATATATATATTAGAGATCCAGTGCACAACATTTGTGCACTGGGGGCTGGGGTTCCTCAGTCTGACCTGGGCCCTCTCACAGTCCGGGAACCCTCACTCCTTACGGCCCACCTGCAGTGGAGGCAAGAGAGGCTCCTGTCACCACTGCTGCTCTCCTCAACCATGAGCCGGCTGAGTGGCACTTCCCCTATGGGATCACACTGACCACCAGGGGGAAGCTCCTGCATTGAACATCTGCCCTCTGGTGGCCAGTGCACATCATAGTGACCGGTCATTCCACCACTCAGTTAATTTGCATATTAGCCTTTTATTATATAGGAGATATATATATATATATATATATACTGAGTGGCCAGATTATTATGACTACCCTATCGTTGGACCACTTTTTGCCTTCAATACTGCAGCCATTCTTGGCATTGACTCCACAAGATGTTGAAAGGTGATGTGAGGAATCTGACACCATGCCTGATGAATAGCACTGTCCAGTTCTGTGACATTTGATGGTTGTGGAACCAGCTGCCTGATGGCTCTTTTAACTTCATCCTACAAATGCTCAATTGGATTGAGATCTGGTGATTGTGGGGGCCACCTAAGCAAAGTCTCCCTCATGTTCTTGAAAACACTCCTGCACAATATGAGTACTGTGGCATGGTGCATTGTCTTGTTGGAAGAAGCCATTTCCATTGGGATACACCATCAACATGATAGGATAAACTTGATCAGCAATGATACTTAGGTATGTGGTGCTATTCAGATGTTTATAATGATCTGGCCCTCTAGCAACTTCAGTGGGAAATTATAGCTAATTTGCCTACGAATGTCAGGTGGTCATAATAATCTGGCCACTCAGTGTATATATATCCTGACCATTGACTATTCAGAAATCCTTTGTTTTGCAAATGCACTGAAAATAATTTGTTAAAGAGCTATTGAGAATGTAATGTTAATAAATAACACAAAATAATCTCACAGTTTGAAGATACCTTAAATGTAAGAAGACCACACATCCTTCCTTACTTGGGATTGATGCAGTTTATGTGTGTTTTTCTGGCACAATTGTTAATGACACCCCTTATTACTCTTGTCCCGGTTTGGATGATACATTATAGGATCATCCTACCTAAATATATTTGTCCAAACTCTATCTCATGCTTGAGATCTTTCTGTAATATTCCTATCACACGGTTATCAATAGGCTTGAAGTATTTTTTTCTGACATGGAACTTACCACCTCCTAAGGCAGCCTAATGTATTGTGGTTTGGTTTGATAGATCTTCCTTAAAATAAGCCAACTTAAGTCTGTTTTTTGCCTCTACCCACTGGTTCTCACTCTACCCTAGGATTATACAGAACAAGTCTAACACTTCTCTCACATGACAGCCCCTCAGATATTCGAAGACAGCAATCATGTTCTGCCTGAGGGTGTTCATTTCCTGGCTATGCATCCCCATCTTTTAGTTCAACTGTTGCTCATATAACTTGGAGTAGAATTTTCTCACCATTCTGATTGCTCTTCTCAATACAAAAATCATAATACAACTGTGGTTTGACTAATACCAAGAAGAACAGAGACTGCTGTTTGTGGGTACTATGCTTCTAGTAACAAAATCATGTTAAGAAGTTGTTCTTCTTACTACATGGAATTATATGTATTTTTTATAAATGTATTTTATAATACGAAGTCATTCATGTTTTCTCCATTCCAGTTGTTGTGCAGCTGGATTTTGGCATTCAAACTATTGTGAATAGTGACCTTCAAGAAAGTGGTCCCCTGCACAGAAATGATTGCATGGGAGAGTATAGTTGTCAGTTCAAGTACTAGTCCAGGAAGGGAAGGTGGGAGCATAGGAAAAGAGCCGAAGTCACTAGAAAATAAAAATAAACAAACTTGATTTTATGGACATTTTTAATACATGTCAATACTTCTGAATCTCTTCTTTCCTGGACTAATAGAAGATTAAATTTTGTAGCTCCCTGTGCCATTGAGCAAGGTTATATGACTAGTGGTGGCCAATGGCTATGGCAAATGATGATGAGTGTCAGTTATTATAAGTTAAAGCACCAAAGTAGAAGAGGTATATAAATTTCCATGTTTTCTTCCACTGCCAAAAATAATTTTGAAGCTTCATGAAGCAGAAGTGTCATATGACCATAGTCTGAATTACTGTTACCACATGAAGGCAACTGCCATAGAGCGTCATTAACTTTTACTAGTAAATTTGCTAAGGTCTACATTGACTGTATACTTGTTATCAAAGGAAGTCTGAATCTATAAACATTGAAGAACTAATTAACAATGATCATGGCTTCCATTTAATAATCGCTTGCTAAATAGGGTGTACTGTGCTTAGTACTATCCATAGATTTTTTTATTCCATCTTTTTAAAAAACTAATTAAATCTTTCCTGTCGGAAATATTACATATGCCTCCTTTTTTTCTCTACCTCTTGTCTGTGTCCATGGGTTACACATATATGCATACAAGTTCTTTGGTTGATCTCTTCCCCCTTCCACACTCTCCCCAATCTTCCCCCTGATATTATGCAGTCTGTTCTTCCTCCTTTACACTGACCTCATGAATAAGTGTTGGCTCTAATACTATGCAAATGAAGATACTTCTCAAAGTGTTAACTTGTTTGTTTTTTTAGCAGGGGTATTTATGAATTCAAGCTCTGTTTTCTTACTATTTTATTTTGCCTCTCTTAGCAGTTATGTGAATATATAATTTTGATGTCTCTATAGTCAAGTGAAATGTGATTATTTTAAGTTTAAAAGAAAAGATATTAATTATTCATTATACTTTTCTTTTATAAGCTTTTATGATTTTAAACCAAGCGTAGGTATCAGATATTAAGAGAATTAAGACAGGGTCCCTGTGCTCCCACTTCTGTCTTTACTCTCATCCTCTTTCTTTTTTTTACTGGGGGATAACTCTCTTCCATTCTTAATATTACCTTCCAGTGAAATGAGCCCAATTACTTGAAGGTCTTGATTACTAATGTTTATTTGCTCTGCTCTGGGGAAATGGAATGAGGTAACTGATTGGTCAATTTGGGAGAAATAAAATTTTCAAACTAACTTCACCTTACTTCTTCTTGGGAAGGAACCTGACTTCCACCAACTCAATTTTCCCTCTATTTCAAAAAAGAATATTGGCTAGAAAGAGTGTGTATGTGCATGTGTGTGTGTTTATATGTGAGCGCACATGTATAATATCTATCATCTCACATAGTTATAATTGTTTTCCTTCTGATAAAAATGTTTCGGTCTTTAATATTTCCTTCTTTCTCTAATTTCAGTTGTCTGTGTCTCTCTTTTTGATGATAGAAAACAAAAGATAAGATAAATTGGACATACATATATAAAATATGCACACATACACACAATACACACAAAAACACTTTCTATTTAGCATTGCAGTTTGAAGGAGGAAAAATTCCAAAGATTAATAAATATTTAAGCAACTGGTAGAAATGGAGAGGAATTGAAAGAGAATCACAGAGTAATTGTTTTACCAAAGTGTCTACTTTCCCCTTTCTTTCTTCTTGGAATCCGAATCAAATGGTTGTCTGAGAAGCATTAACCAGGATTTCTGGCTCCTCCCTTCAGCCTGAAGACTCATTTCACAGTTGCTTAATAGATTCCTTACCTCAGTGTTTACTACAATTCTCTCTTTCTCAGCCTTCAGTAATATTTTTCAAACAGTTTTCTAAAAATTAAATTCTTGAAATTTAAGGAACTTGAAAATGATTCACTTCTCATTATCTCTATATTTATTATGCTAGATTCCTTGAATAAAAATATACATACATATATGCACTAGGCTATGTAAAACTTATAATTTCAGGTATGGCAGGTTAATTAAGAAAGGCTCATGATTTATTTTAACAACAAGCTATATAATAGACTAGAGGCCTGGTACATGAAATTTGAGCACAGGGGCGAGGTTCCCTCAGCCCAGCCTGCACCCTCTCTAATCTGGGACTCCTCAGGGGATGTCTGACTGCCAGTTTAGGCCCAATCCCCGGGATCACTGACTCTTAATCACCCACCTGCCTGTCTGCCTGGTAATCCCCAACTGCCCCCCCGCCCCTGCTGCTGGCCTGGTCACCCCTCACCTTTCCCCCCCTGCTGGCCTGGTTGCCTTATGCAGGCTGCTTATTCAGTTGTTTGGTTGTCCCTCACTAACCCCCCTGCCAACTAGTCATAGGCAGCCAACTTGTGAGGGTATGATGGTCAATTTACATATTACCCCCTTATTATATAGGATAGCTAAAGCTACTTAAGAACAATTCTAGATCATCATCGCACAGTTTCATTTAGCATATAGAAAACTAAGGTGAAAACTTTGTGGCTATGTAAGAAAAGACAATTATAAAGAAGGTATACCTTTTTTTTATAATGGCCTTCTTGTTCACTGGAAGAAGGTAGCATTTTAATACTGAATTGAATGTGAATACCAAGTTGTTGTATGAGATGTTCCCGCTGAAGAGTTTAAATAAGAACAGAATCATCTTTGTTTATGAAATGCAAGTTATCAATTTATCTAAATTGGTGCAACCAAAGAATTTCTATTGAAAAACATTCAGTATATATAAGGTTGGTATTGCTGGCCGGAGACAAATTAATAACCAACTTGAGTCTGTCATTTAAACCCATAGTATAATAAACGACAGCATTAAAGGATCAAAGTAAAATATTTTTCTAGAAAAGCTTTTATTAAAAAAATAAGCAAATGATTCTGGAAAAGCAACTGGATATATACCAGCGGAGCTCATGATAATTTCAGAAACCTCATGCCTCAGACCTGGGGAAGCACCAGCCCTGATTACTAAGTTTCATCCTCGTTCCCAGAGCAGAGTTGGTAAGTCATCTCCTAGGCTGAGTAGCACATGTGATAACTGAAGAGCATGCAGTCACAGAATCAAAGCAAATGTTAAAGTCCTCTCCTGCCGGACTTGTTGAAACGAAATGGAGACATGCTCTCTTTCTCATGTCCTCTAGATTGACATTTAAGGATCGCAATCACTTCAACCAACAGAATCTTGTCAAAATTCCTGAATTGATTCTTCGTGGCTGTGATTCCTCTTGCTGTGTAATAGCGGTCATGCTGCAGGGTGGTGCATGGCGTGCTTTCCACTGACAGCAGGTGTTAGAGCACTGGCTTTCTTTCAGTAGCAGCATGACTATCACCGGTGCGATGGGGAAACTGTGCTACCTTTTTATACTGGATGAAGTGTCTTAAACAGGCTTTTAACATATTCAGTGTAACTGCTGCTTTTGTTCAATAAATATCAACTGCTCATTAGAAACCTATTTAGTGAAGATGAACAGCTATCTCAGAGATGCATATCATATTTATGGCTACTAAATCTTACTTCATAAGCTTTGAATATTCTATTAGGCTTTAACATACTAGACTAAGGATGGCTATATTTATTCTATTCCTTCAAATAAAAATAGTTGCTATTGAATAAGTAGAGATACTTTTTTTTTTTCCTTTCAGGCTTACTTACACAATGTTAAAGACTACATAATAGTTAACTACTTTAATTTGTAGTGCTTAAATTTTTCAATAAATGTGTTTGTAATATTTGATGATTAATAATCAACAGAGATTAAGTATCTTATTAAAACCAAGTTAAAATCTGAGATATTTATGACATTCATTATAAAGTGTTACCCTAAATTCCTCTTAGTTCTTCAATAGCTCTCTCCTGGGAAGAAGCTGAAACTCAGTTACCCGGAAAAGAATTATTTAATTTGATCCAGAACAAAGTCTATCTGGTCAGTCATTCAGCTGACAAATTGGATTCTCACACAAAAAGCAATGACTGAGAAAGTTTTGTCTTTTTTAAATATGCTTTGCTCTCTTGTTCAAGAAGCTGACAGTAATTCTACATATCTCCACTATATTGCTGAATAATTCAAGGAGATATTTTCTAGGATGCAGCACTAGTATTTTATTATTGTTATTACTAGAGGCCCAGTTCATGAAATTTGTACACAGGTAGGGTCCCAAGGCTTGGGTGGTGATCAGGGTTGATCTATGGGGCAACTGGCAGGGCAAATTGGGAAGCCCCCACTGGCAGCCACCTTGGCTGGTCTGGTGCTGCTCGCTTGTCAGCCCTGCCCCCCACCACTGCCGCTGGAGGCAGCTCCTGCATTAAGTATCTGGCCCCTGGTGGTCAGTGTACATCATAGTGACCTGTCCTTCAGCTGTTCATTGATTTGAATATTAGGCTTTTATTATATAAAGAAGGATTATTTTGCACTATTGCTTATGAGATGAGGATAGCTTCTTTGTACTAAGGATGGGGCTTTTAATATGGCAGCTGACATTTCCACGTCTTACATCATGAAAAGAGGCTACCTAAGATGTGTCATATCCTATATCTACCTGAAGTTTATACATTGAGACATCTATGATTTGTTTTCTACTGATTTTTACATTTATTGATTGGAAAGAAAAATGCTAGAGATGTATTTCTCTGTGTGTGTGTTTATCCATCTTGTTGGCTTCTGATTTAGAGATTTCAAGAAAATAACTTTTATTTCATGATTGACATTTTTAAAATGAAAATTGGTCCTAACTGGTTTGGGTCAGTGGATAGAGCGTGGACTCAAGGGTCCCAGGTTCGATTCCGATCAAGGGCATGTACCCAGTAGGGAGTGTGCAAGAGGCAGCTGATCGATGTTTCTCTCTCATCAACATTTCTAACTCTTTATCCTTCTCTCTCCTCTCTGTAAAAAATCAATAAAATATATTTTAAAAAATAAAAAAATAAAATGAAGATTGTAATTGAGTAACTAATAGGAAACAAAATTTTACAGGAAGAATAAACAAGTTAGTACATACCCTGTTTCCACAAAAATAAGACAGTGTCTTAAATTAATTTTTGCTCCCAAAGATGTGCTAGGTCTTATTTTCAGGGGATGTCTTATTTTTCCATGAAGAAGAATATGGTACACATTTATTGTTGAACACACAAAAAAAGGAAATTTATTTCTTGTGTGTCCACACAGTGTGCCCGACTCCTGCCCCGTGCGACTCACTGTCTAATTGTGAGTCAGCCAGACTCCGTCAGGGCAGAGCAAGGAGCAGGCAGCAGCTTGTCCTGGTGGCAGTGCTGGCTCTCTGATTAAAAGAGACTTTACCTGCAAAGTTTCTGTTGAGGGAATGGCAAGAAATATTCAAAATGGTGAATAGCAAGAACCTACAACCAAGATTACTTTACCCAGCAAAGCTACCATTCAGAATTGAAGGTCAGACAAAAAAAAGCTAAAGGAGTTCATCACCACCAAACCAGTATTATATGAAATGCTGAAAGGTATTCTTTGAGAAGAGGATGAAGAAAAAGTAAAGATAAAAATTATGAACAACAAATACATATCTATAAAATAAAATAAAAAAATAAAAAAGAGACCTCGCACTTCCTGTCTGCTCCAGCTGTGCTGCAGCCAGCAGTGAGCTGCGCAGCAATGCCTGCTGCTACGGCCCAGAGTCCAGAATTACTGTAGCTTCGGGGTGCCTTATTATTGGAGAGGCCTTATGTTTGGGGAAGGCTTATTTTGGGGGAGGTCTTATTTTTGGGGTGATGCCTTATATTTCAGCAAGAGAGAAAAATGTAAGTAGGTCTTATTTTAGGGGGATGTCCTACTTTTGGGGAAACAGAGTAGCTCTATCTGGCCTCCATAATATCTCTATTGAAGGTAATTTTCTTCCAATGGGCATTAGAATATTTTCATGAGGTCACTCAGCAATGAAGAAATTATTATAAATATTACTCTACAGGCTTTCAATATACTTTATTCTATTATTGAGATATTTTATTAGAATCATCTTTTATAAAAGTCATGAAAAGCTCTTTATGATTTTTTTAAATTCTGATTCTCTTGATTCTTTTCTTTAGATAACAGGCAAATAGTAAGCATTGTCCGGGGCCTTGAGCGTTTTCCTGGCAAATCATTTTTCAAAGATCAGTAGAGCAAGAGATTATCCCCAATTGGCTAGGTCGAAGCAAACCTAGGCACTTCAAAAGAGCCAAGGACCTCTTTTCTTTTTTGTGTGAATTCAGTTATAATCAAGGGATATAAAGATGACATTCCTGCTTCTAGTCAGTCACACACCCCTTTTTCTTTCCATTAGTATTATTTAATCATGAATCTCTTTAACCATGAAAGAACATTAGTGTGCTTCGCAATCCTACCTTTAAATAAATTTAGAGTGACCTTTTAAAAACTAAGAGAACAAATGGGTCTAACTCTGTTAAATTACATTGGACTGGATTCCTGTTGGGAAAACCAGCATTGTGCACACGGGGAAATTCTGATAGTGATTCTGAATAAGCCAAACCGTTCTTTAAATTTAGGGATAATTGTAACAGAAATAATAACGTAGTTATTAATTATACGAGTCAGGCCTTATAGTGAGCACTTTACATACATTATGTGATTTTCCCCTCTGAACAAATCAGTTATATTCTATTTTGTTGGTAAAAAAATTGACACTTAGAGCAATTAAGTAACTTATACAAAGCCCACACCGCTATTAAGTGTTAAGCCTGATCTTAAGACCCAAATCTGAGTGAAGCCCAAGCTAGTGCTTTTACCTATTATGTTATGTTATGACCAACACTTTAAAATAGTTTATTAGTGTCCAAAAAATCTAGTTGTGGTGGTTTTTGTTTGTTTGTTTGTTTGTTTGTTCATGACTATGAAAGTTGTTGAAGACTACTTTTCTGGTTTGGGACTAAGTGTCTCATCATCATTTGGCCCTTATCCAATTTCCTTGAATTACTGATCAGTTAGAATAATCTACTTAATTATGTTTATCACCAATAATTTTTAGCACAATAGAAGCAACCCAATGAAATAGCATTTATTATGTTGGGAGGGATTATAATTAATTGCTTCTCATGCTACTACTAGTATGTCTTATTTATTTCTCCAGTGCCTAAACTGGTGTCTGAAATAACACAAAATTTGCTCAAATGTTTACCAAAGGAAGGAAAGAGGAGCAAGGAAGGAAAAGAGGAAGAAAAAGAATTCAGGAGATAGTGCTGCACCCTGAACTGTGCTTTGGCTCTTTCTTAAATGTCATTCTTTGAATATGTGACTTGGCTGATTATATCCACTTGGCCTTTATTAGTGTGTGTAAAAAATAGTGAAAAAATTTAACATAAAAGTAAGTTACTGTCTCATGTCGAAGGCATCTTTGATATTGCCAGAGAAACACATTAAGAACTAATTTCTTTTAATTGAATATTTATTCCCTACTTGGCATAAATCCACCTACTAATAGGTTCAATAATTACATGAATACATGTGTTAAATTTACATGAACAGCTCCATTGTTGGGGGGAAAATTCAACAAGTATCCATAAGATTCTGTCTCATCTAATATTTTATGGTAATTTTGAAGACATATCAGTAAGAGACAGTGAAACAATAAAATACCTATCTATTACTCATGAGATTTTATGTAAATGGATTTAAGATTTTGAGTAAATGAAGGGCATGAACGAGGTAAGAAGTCCTTTTTTTTATGTTTGGGGCAAATGTAAGTTCTGAAATAAAGAGATGGAAGATATAGAGGGTGAAAATTTACGAGGGAAGTATGTGTGTAACTCAAAGTTTGACAAGCCATCTGATAAAATGGATCGTATTTTCTCTCTTTATCTGAACCAGATGGCCCCTCCTTAATTAAAACGAATGCATGGTTCCAAAGAGTTCATTGCCGTCTCCCCAAGGCCCAGCTGAGCCACAAATGATTCTCACTTCTGGGAGAATATGTTGTCCTCCTGCTATTAGAAGAACCTTCAGAAAACCTTCACTGTCACTCTGTCTCCTTCTTCTTCTTAGTCTAATTATCTTTCAAAAATAATCAGAATTGTAATTTAAATATTACAGTGCAATGAGTACATAATTAACCACACCGGTTGGCAGAGAGTGAGAAATAGTGGCTCCAGGCAAGCAGCAACATTAATACGTGCAACCGGGAATACATCTTGTTGCATAGGATTGTCAACTGGCTAATACGCAGACAGGAGCTGAGCTGAGCACCGGGGCCTCCTCTGACCAAGCCGCCGCCTTGGGTAAGGTTTAGGAAATCCCAGGTACAGTCAGCCTTCTCTTGCTTGTTTTCTGATGCTGTTTTTCTGTTTCTCTGGGTGAAATTTTACTGCAGCTCCCCAGTGACCACCTATTTTATTCTCTCAGAAGTCTCGAGTTCCTGTTAAGTGTGAACCATTATAGATATTTCATGGCTCTTATTGTTTCGGTCTCCGCTTCATGGCCAGCTGGGAAGGGCTCTCAGGCTGGCGGTCTCCCAGGCATAGTCAGGAAAGGTGGCTTCACTGTGAACTCTGGGCCTTCAAGCCCTGGCGAGGAGAAGAGGAGGAGGGAATGGCACATAAACTGTAATTAGGCCTCCATGGGCCACAGGACCAAGAGTCGTGCTCATGCTGCGAAGTTGTGAGGTGGAGCTGAACAGAAGGAAAGAACAGGTACCCCAGCACAGCAAGGAGCTTCTCTCTGGTTTTCACCAAAAATCGGACTTCAGATTTCTGTGATAGCATTGGTTTTCAATATCATTCAGGTGAAAGGAATTTATTAAGATTAAGCCAGAATGATGCCTCCCAATCAGTCATCACCAGGGGGCTGAGCCCTCTGAAATCAATGCTGAAGGGGGAGATTTGTCATTCCTTCTTATTCTCTTAAGAAAGCAAAATGTAATGTCAGGCTCCAGCCCAGTATTCTAGAAGCAGCAAAAGAAATCAGCTGAAGTACATATCAGCTGAATAAAACAGGGAAATAAAACAAGAAAAGAAACCGAAAATTAGTGATGCTTTGACAATCAGGTGAAACCTCTGGGTGGCTAAAATTGTTAAATTGGTGAACTTTAGAATAACCTTTGCCCACAGTTCCAGCTTCCCTGCTGGTACAGCATGCTCACTTTGCTGCTCTCTATCCTTTTTGGTGGTTGTTGTTATTTTGTTATTCTCCTGTGTTCCATTGTTGTTGTTTTCTCTCAAAAAAGGGCTTAATGGAATGGATTTTTTAATTGGGTTCATTGCTTCTTCCACAAAAGGAGTGCCCGATGCTGGCATTTTCCATCAGAGTCCTGTGCACCGTTATTGAAAGTGAAAGAAATAGCTCGTCTCTGGCAGCGATTTCCTAATAAGGTCTTCCCCTTAATGGCCTTGGTAGGTAAATTAGAAAACATGGCTACAGTTGGTGTTTCTTGAGTGGGTCCATTTTTCTTACCCAGAGGATGTAAATGCTAGCTAACATTGTTCAATTAGATGCCACCTTTTACCTGAGAAATTGAGTATTTTATGTAGATTTCACTTTAAACTGCCTACAAATATAGATGCCTGTGTCTGTTTGTACCCTAATCTGTTGAGTACACTGAAATAATAATGCTAACAAGTATTTGTTACATTTGATCTTGACTGTAAGTGATACTAAATATCTCTTTTCTTCCAATATTTTCTCAAAATTAAGATTTATTTGTTCAGTACATGGAAAACACTCATTAATCCTTTTTTTTTTTTAAAAAAAAATAGAAACAATTATAACAGATGACTTCTTTTTCCAGTATTTAGCAACCAATTTTACAGACAATTAAATTATGCTAACAAGAAGATTAATCAACTTTTAATGTAAAACTGTATTGTTGATTTCATTGTATATGCATTTTATGCTGCTATCAGATATGACAACTAGAAGTTTATGTATATTAAAATATCTATACCCACTTGTACCCATGGCTATTAAACAATTAACCCACTTTTCATGGGTAATCAACCCACAATAATTTGGTTTGGGTGTTCATTACCCAGATTAATTCAAATAAAAAAGACACAGTGAGGCAGAAATTGGATAAGTGGATACTATGTAATCCCAACTGTCTTAATTTTCCATAGGGATGTTTGAATTGGATTTTGACAAAATACCTCTCTTTATCCAGCACCCCCAATCGAATACAATGTGATTTTTTTCTATTTCTTCAAATAAGTTATTATTTCATAAATTGTGTGGAATTAGTAGTCTTCAGAATTCAGAGGTTATAAAAATCTGTGACCCCCAAAAGACCCACAATTAAAAATACTTTTATTTATTTGTTTATAAGTATAATATACAAAGCAATAAATCTAAATCACCTTTTGGAGACTTCTTAGAATTATAATTAATCAATTTTAGAATCTTAGCAAAATTATGAATTCCAGCAGAATCCTCAATTCTTTATAAATTTTTTAAATAATCTTGTTCTGGTTACAACCCCGACATATTGTGTATTAGTGGCCAAAAGAACTTAAAGGAAAATATATGTCATTTCAGATTATAAAATCTATAATTTAACTGCTCTCAAAAGACCAACATATCTGCATTTTCTAATAATGTTTAGGAAGATTTAGTTTTTGCCTATATTTGATCTATCCATAGGTAAATATATAATTAAAAATTATCTAAATGTCTAAGACTATGTAATGCAAGCGCTCATTTAAAACAATACTTATGAATACTATTTAATAACATGGACAATGTCTATATGTTATACAAGTGGTTTTCAACCCTGGCTGCACTTTACAATCAACTAGGGAGCCTTTAAAAAAATAAATATGACTAACTCCACCTGTAGGGGTTCTAATTTAATTGGCCTTGAGTGGGATCTGAGCATGAATGAACTTTAAAATGTCAGAAAATTGTTATTTTCTATAACAACTAGAATGCTGAGTTGTAAATATTATAATAAATTAGGTAAAAAATCTTCTAAATCTTGTTGGGAGTGAAAAGGAGATATAGAAAGAAATTATTTCAAATGATATGTTCTGTTTAAGTGATATAAGTTTGAATAATAATTATTTTTTATCTCAATATGTTTAAATGTTTTGTATATTTTTTGACAAGCTTATATTTATTTTAAATGAAACTAAAGGCAAATAATATTCAAAATATACATTTAGAAAGCAAAGTCTTAGAGATATAAACTTAGGACAGATTCAAATACTCTGCATAAAGATTTATTAGATGCTATAATCTTCCTTCCACAAACACACAAAAGCAAACCCAGTCTGTTATATGGAGAGGATGTATTCACAGATGGAAATTCGATGTCATTCTTTGAAGACCTGAACTGTACGTATTCACGTCTTCTGGTCTGAATGTAGGAACCAATATACAAGTGCATGGGACATGGATAAGTAGAAAAACACTGGTAGGTCAGCAAGAAAGTGATTTTTCAAGGCCAAGCTGCTCTACCTACAGTGAATGTCACTTAAGACACAGGAAGCAATCGCCAAAAAACATTTTCTGGGAAATGTGGGGAGTGCCTCAGAATAGCACTCAACTAACTCTTTTTTCTCCCACCTGAAATTAAAGACATTTAGAAAGCCTTTTCCATAACATTAGTGTAATACAAATGCATAAATATTTGGTACATGGCACTGATATTATGTTCTATAAACACAATGAAGTCTTCCAGGTTTTTGTTTAATAATTAAAAAAAAAAATAAAGCCTTGCCCTAACAGGTTTGGCTCAGTGAATAGAGTGTCGGCCTGCGGACTCAAGGGTCCCGGGTTCGATTCCAGTCAAGGGCATGTACCTTGGTTGCAGGCACATCCCCAGTGGGGAGTGTGCAGGAGGCAGTTGATGGATGTTTCTCTCTCATCCATGTTTCTAACTCTCTATCCCTCTCCCTTCCTCTCTGTAAAAAATTAATAAAATATTTAAAAAATAAAGCCTTTTATGCTATTGTTGAAGCAGAATTTTTGGACTGGAACCCGGATTCTTTATCTGCTGGAGTGGAAGATTGAATCCATGGACAGAAGATGATATAGCAAAGGTGGAGATTTATTGAAGAACAGGTACAGACTCCCATGTGGGGAGAGGGAAAGAAAGCCTTTATGCTATTGTGAAGGTTAATTTTATGTTTCTGCTTTACTGAACCATGGAGTGCCCAGACATTTGGGCAAACATTACTCTGGGTATGTCTGTGAGGTAAGGGTGTTTCTGACGAGATTAACTTTTGATAGCTAGACTGAGTGCAGTACATGGCCCTCAGTCCTATAGGAGGGCCTCTTCCAATACACTGAACACCTTACTAGAACAAAAAGGCTGAGTAAGAGGAAACTCCTACCACCTAGACTCTTTGAAATGTGATATAGGTCTTTTTAGGTTCTGGAAATCAAACTGAAAATCTACTCTCCTTGTGTGTGAAGCCTTCTAGGTGTTGAACTTGACCTTACAACATACATATATTTTATTTCCACTAATTTTTTTTGTTCCTTTTCAAATCTCCTTGAACATTTAAATAGTCTTTGATATCTTGCTCATGTTTTGGAGCCCACAGTGTATTTCTTTGAATATATTTGTTCACTCTTTATGTTTTGTGTTTTAGGATTCTAATATCTGAAATCCTTGGGCATCTAAATCTAATATTTATTCTGTCTGCTCTTAATATTTTTCTCACTCACGGTAGCTCATTTCTCTGTGTGCTCGATGTTTTTCTTTCTATTATGAGCCCATATTTACCAGGACTCAATCTGTGCATAGTCCAAGAAGCTTAAATAGAGAGGTTTCCCATCTAGGTGGAATTTTGTTTGTTTGAATTGGGGATGGGCAGCCTAATTTTAATTCAGTTTCTCGTCTTGAAGTTTCTCAGGCTGCAGTTGTTCCCTGGTCACCATAATAAATAGGCTCAAGTGAGGTTAGATTATACTCCCACTTCTCAGAGTCGGCAATTACTGCTGTTATCATGGTTTCCTTGGCAGAGGAGGACAGGCGTATTCTTTGTTCTTTTCGCTGTAGACAAGAGGATATATTAGTAAACACACCTTTACTGAGAATGAGGCTGCACTGAGGTATCTAACTTGGTGTGGAGGGGACAGAGATCCTCCTATTCTTCTTCACCTTTGGGGGAACAAAGACTCCTCTGCTTTTTTCCAAGTGCTGCCCTTGTACACGAAGCATGTGCAACCCCAAACCCTCATTAATATTCTTTCAATGTAAATTTGCTTTTTGTGTGTGCACTGAAACATAAGACTTCTGTTCTGCTCATGATCTCTTCAATGTGTATGTCTTTCTCTAGATTTTTGCTGAGCCATGCTTCTTCCAGGTATCTTACTTATATTTATTTTTACTGAGCTGAACATCAGAAATTTTTATTTGTTTTTATTAATTCTCATTTTATTACGTTAAACTCACTGTCTCAGATTATTGGGTTCTGTTAAGAATTTGATGTCTAACTTACTTGGGATGTCTCTCATCTTTAAGCATTTTCTGTTAGTCAATATTTTATATCCCCCAAGTTTTTCTCAGTTAAATTTCATGAATACATATCAAAATGTAATATTTCAGTTTCAAATTTCAAGTTGCTACTACCAAAGATATTTCTAAAGACTTTGCATGCACTTTGTCTTATCTATAGAATATTAAAGATAAAGTCTAAGTTAAGCCAATGTGAAGATTTATGTGTCAGAAAATAAATGTATAAGAAATAAGATATGCATATAAATGTAAACACTGTGGTCTAGATTAAAATGCAAATTCATTTTAAATTTTATAGCCACCACAAACATGTGCGGAGTTTATCTAATAACATATATTTAAAATATCTTTGAAAAATATAACACAACATGGAGTATGATAATTGCAGAAAATTTGCTACATCTCTAATAATCTTTGTCAAAAAATTATTTTCTCTTATAACCTTAATTAATTTGATCACCAATTTTAGTATATAAATTATAGAAGAAAATTTAAATCAAAACATGATTTGTTTAATAGCATACATGAAAATAATTTTTAAGGGAAAGATTATTTTATTCATTTTTCAATTTTCCCAGTATTTATTTTTTTTTAACTTTATTTTATTGTTTCAAGTATTACAGACAGTAGTACATATGTCTCCTTTTTTCCCCCCATTGACCATCCCCTGGCCTTCCCTCCCCCCTGGCACATGCCTCACCCCAAACCCCAATGTCTTGTGTCCATTGGTTATGCTTATATGCATATATACAAGTCCTTCGGTTGATCTCTTATCTTCCCCTCCCCCTCAACACTCCTCAGCCTTCCCACTGTAATTTGATAGTCTGTTCCATGCTTCTCTGCTTCTATATCTATCTTTTTGTTCATCAGGTTATAATGTTCTTTATTATTCATAAATGAATGAGATCATGTGGTGTTTTTCTTTCACTTCCTGGCTTATTTCACTTAGCATAATGCTCTCCAGTTCCATCCATGCTGCTGCAAATGGTAAGAATTCCTTTTTTTAGCAGCATAGTATTCCATTCTGTAGATGTACCACAGTTTTCTAATCCATTCATCTGCTGATGGGCATTTAGACTATTTCCAAATCTTAGTTATGGTGAATTGCACTGCTATGAACATAGGGGTGCATATATCCTTTCTGATTGGTGTTTCCATTTTCTTGGGATATATTCCTAGAAGTGGTATTACTGGGTCAAATGGCAGTTCCATTTTTACATTTTTGGGGAAATGCCATACTGTCTTCCACAGTGGGTGCACCAGTCTGCATTCCTACTTAGCAGTGCATGAGGGTTCCTTTTTCTCCACATCCTCTCCAGCACTTGTCGTTTGTTGATTTGTTGATGATAGCCATTCTGACAGGTGTGAGGTGGTACCTCATTGTCATTTTGATTTGCATCTCTCAAATGGTAAGTGACTTTGAGCATGTTTTCATGTGTTTCCTGGCTTTCTGAGTGTTCTCTTTCAAAAAGATTCTATTTAGGTCTGTTGCCCATTTTTTTATTGGATTGTTTATTTTCCTTTTGTTGAGTTGTATGAGTTCCCTGTAAATGTTGGAGATTAAACCTTTATTGGAAATAACATTGGCAAATATGTTCTCCCATGCAGTGGGCTTTCTTGTTGTTTTGTTGATGGTTTCTTTTGCTGTGCAGAAGCCTTTTATTTTGATGTAATCCCATTTGTTTATTTTCTCTTTAGTTTCTCTTGCCCTAGGATCTGTTTCTGTAAAGATATTGCTATGGCATATGTCTGCAATTCTGCTGACTATGGAGTCTTGTAGGATTTTTATGGTTTCTCATCTTACATTTAAGTCCTTTACTTATTTTGAGTTTGTTTTTGTGTATGGTATAAGTTGGTAATCTAGTTTCATTTTTTTTTTTGCATGTGTCTGAACCAATTTCCCAGCACCATTTATTAAAGAGGCTGTTTTGACTCCATTGTATGCTCTTGCCTCCTTTGTCAAATATTAATTGAGTATAATAACTTGAGTCAATTTCTGGGTCATCTATTCTGTTCCATTGGTCTATATGTCTATTCTTGTGCCAGGCAGTTTTGAGAACTGTGGCTTAGTTATATAGTTTGATGTCTATTATTGTGATCCCTCCAACTTTGTTCTTCTTTCTCAGGATAGCTGTGGCTATTCAGGATCTTTTTTTATTCCAGATGAATTTTTGGAGAGTTTGTTCTAAATATTTGAAATATGCCATTGGTAATTTAGTAGGTATTGCATTGAATCTATAGATTGCTTTAGGTATATGAACATTTTAATGATGTTGATTCTACCAATCCATGAACATGGTATGTTCTTCCATTTGTTTATGTCTTCCTCTATCTCTTTTTCCAGTGTCTTGTAATTATCTGAGTACAGGTCATTTATGTCCTTGGTTAAGTTTATTCCTAGGTATCTTAATTTTTTTTAGTGCAATAGTAAACAGGATTGTTTGTTTTCATTTCTCTTTCTGTGAGTTCATTATTGGTGTATAAAAAGGCCATAGATTTCTGGGTGTTAACTTTGTATCCTACTATATTGCCAAATTCATTTATTAGGAATAGTAATTTTTTCAGGGAGTCTTTGGGGTTTTCTAAATGTAATATCATGTCGTCTGCAAATAAGGACAGTTTTACTTCTTTTTCAATTTGGATGCCTTTTATTTTTTCTTCTTGTCTGATCACTATGGCATAGTACTTCCAGTACTATGTCAATCAGGAGTGGTGAAAGTGGGCATCCTTGTCTTGTTCCTGTTTTTAGGGGAAATGGATTTCATTTTTGCCCATTGAATATGATGTTGGCTGAGGGTTTGTCATATATGGCTTTTATTATTTTGAGGTATGATCCCTCTATTCCCAATTTACTGAGAAATTTTATCAAGAAAGGGTGTTGGATTTTGTCAAATGCTTTTTCTGCATTGATTGATATGATTATGTGATTTTTGTCTCTCAGTTTGTTTATGTGATGTATCACATTTATTAATTTGCAGATATTGAACCAACTTTTCATCCCTGGAATAAATCCCACTTAGTCACCGTGCATGATCTTTCTAATGTATTTATGAATCGGATTTGCTAAGATTTTGTTGAGGATTTTAGCATCTATGTTCATTAAGGATATGGCCTGTAGTTCTCTTTTTTTGTGGTGTCTTTATCTGGTTTTGAGATTAAGGTAATGCTGGCTTCATAGAAAGAGCTTGAAAGTGCGCCTGCCTCTTAAATTTTTTGGAATAGTCTGTGGAGGATAGGTTTTAGTTCTTCTTTGAATGCTTGGTAGAACTCCCCTGTAAAGGTATCCAGACCAGGGATTTTGTTTGCTGGAAGGTTTTTGATCACTGTTTCAGTTTCTTTGGTAGTTATCAACTTATTCAGGTTTTTTTTACTCTCGGTTGACTTTTGGGAGCTTGTATTTTTCTAAGAATATGTCTATTTCATCTAGGTTGTCCATTTTGTTGGAATAAAGTTGTTCATAGTATTTTTTTCATAATCATTTGTATTTCTATGAGATTGGTTGTTATTTCACCTCTTTCATTTCTGATTTTGTTTATTTGGGTCCTCTCTCTTTGCTTCTTGATGAGCCTCACTAGAGGTTCATCAATCTTGTTTATCCTTTCAAAGAACCACTACTTGGTTTTATTGATCTTTTGTATTTGTTTTTTGATCTCTATGTTGTTTATCTCTGCTCCGATCTTTATTACACTTCTGCTTACACTGGGCTTTTCTTGCTGCTCTCTTTCTATTTTACTTTATCTAACTAAAGAGTTAGTTAGATAATTTATTACCATTGCTTCTTATTTTTTGAGGCAGGCCTATAGAGCTATGAACTTCCCTCTCACAACTGCTTTCACTGTGCCCATAGATTTTGGATTGTTGTGTTTTCATTGTTGTTTGTTGCCATGATGCTCTGTTAACCCAGTCATAGTTTAATAGCATGCTATTTAGTCTCCAGGTATTTGATTTTCTATTGTTTTTATTGTAGTTGATTTATGGTTTTATGCCATTGTGATCTGAGATGGTGCTTGATATGATTTCTATCTTCTTGAATTTTAAGAGACTTTGCCTGTGAACCAATATATGGTCTATCTTTGAAAATGACCCATGTGCACTTGAGAAGAATGTATTTTCTCTGGCATTGGGTGAAATGTTCTGAGGTTTTCAATTAATTCCATTTGATCTAGTGCATCATTTAGGATTGATGTTTCTTTGCTGATTTTTTGTTTAGAGGACTTGTCAATGGTGATAGTGGAGTATTAAAGTCCCCTACTATGACTGTATTGCTATCAATCTCTTCCTTAATATCCTCCAGATTTTTTTTTTTATGTATTTGAGTGCTCCTGTATTGGATGTGTATATGTTTACCAGAGTTATGTTTTCTTGTTGGATTGCTCCCTTTTGTATTATGAAGTGGCCTTCCCAATCTCTTGTTATGTTTTTCACTTTGAGATTTAATTTGTCCGATATGTGTATTGCTACCCTAGCTTTTGTTTTGATTTCCATTCGCCTGAAAAATCTTTTTCCAACCCTTCACTGTCAGTCTGTGTGAGTCCTGTTTTCAGAGGTGGGTTTCCTGTAGACAGCAGATATATGGGTCATGTTTTCTTATCCACTTAGCTACACTATGTCTTTTGATTGTGGCATTTAATCCATTTACATTTAAAGTTATTATTGATAGATACTTACTTGTCACCATTATTATTCTTCACTCCTATATTCCTTTTTCACTTTTATTTTTTCTTTTTACAGCAGACCCTTTAGCATTTCTTGCATTGCTTGTTTGGTGGTAATTAACTCCCTTAGTCCTTTTTCATCTGTGAAGCTTCTGATTTCATCCTCAATTTTGATTGATAGCCTTTCTGGGTACAGTATTCTTGGATTCAGACCTTTGCTTTGCATGACTTTGCATATTTCATTCCATTCCCTTCTTGCCTAATGTGTTTCTGTTGAGAAATCAGTAGCTAGCCTGATGGGGGATCCGTTGTATGTAAATTTCTATCTCTCTCTGGCTGCTTTTAAGATTCTTAGTTTATTGTTGGTGTTTGTCAATTTAATTATAATATGCTTTGGCATCGGTCTTTTGGGGTTCATTTTGTTTGAGACTCTGTAAGCTTCTTGGATTTATGTGAGTTTTTCTTTCCTATATCAGGGAAGTTTTCTGTCATTTCTTCAAACAGGTTTTCTATTCATTACGCAGTTTCCTCTCCTTCTGGTACCCCTATTATGTGAATGTTGTTTCATTCCAAGTTGTTCCAAAGTTCCCTTAGGCTCTCTTCCTGTTTTTGTTTTTTTATTTATTTTATTTTTCTAGATGCTGCTCTGCTTGGGTATTTTTTTCTACCTTGTCTTCTAGCTCACTGATGCAGTCCTCTGCTTCTTCTAGTCTACTGTTGATGCTTTCCATTGAGTTCTTTATAGCAGCAATGTCATTTTTCATTTCTTCTTGGTTCTTCTTCATTTTCTCTTGGTTCTTACATATATTGTTGATTTTGTCTTCCATCCTTTTCATCCACCTTATGATCATTTCTCTGAATTCTTTCTCTGACATATTGCTTGCTTCCTTTTTGTTTAGTTCCTTTTCTGGTGATGCCTCCTTTTTCATTTGTGGGCTGTTTCTTTGCTCCCCATGATCTCTCTTTTCTGGGTGTCTGGTTACGTTGCTCTCTCTCTCCTTTATCTCGGCAAAATCTGACATATCTGTGAGGAGGAACAGGGCTCGTGTGAGTTCACGTATTCACTCTGCTTGATATCTGTTGTTCCTGGTTTTGTAGCTGGTCACTGGGTGCTGTTGTTGCAGGGTCCCTGGACATATATGCTTCTGATAACAGCCACTTTCCGCTTCAAGATGGCATTGTCTCCACGGCAGAGCTAGGTGCTCTGGGAAAGATTTCAGCACTAATGAAGGCTGCCTGAATAGGGGAGCCCAATCCAGCAGTCTCCAACAGTCCCCTGGAGTATAGGTATTGTTCACCCACAAATTTACACTATCCATAAATCCAAACCCTGTTCTTTTGTCCTCTCACACTATCTTGCAGTCATCTTCCCTTCTATCTCCCCAGTATTTAATATCTATTATATTTTTGACACTATTCTAAGTTCTGGAGATAAAGCATATCTGTCCTCAGTGGAGAGGTAGATAAACAATCACCAAAATGAATAAGTAATATACATATATAATCTGTCAACTAAATAGGTAATGACTTTAATGTCAGGAGCTCTAATTTAAATTGGTTTGTCAAGAAAGGCTTCACTGGAAAAAAATTGACAAGCTGAGACATGAAGTAAGTGAGAGAGTGGGCATCTTTATATGTGAGAAAACAAAAGATACAAAAGCTGTGAGGCATAAGAGAATATGGAATATTCCAGGGTATCTGTTATAGGTTGAGAATGGGGAGATGTTTAAAATACATAGTTTTGAAAATGGTCAGATTTTGGTTATAATTTGAAGGTAAAAAATAAACAGGATTCATTGTCAGATTGGATTTATTGTGTTAATGAAGGAAGAATCTATGATAAAACCAACATTTTTTTCATCTGAGCATCATTTATTGGGATTGGAAAAGCTGGAAGGCAGTCATGTTGGTTGAGGAAAGATAAAAAATTTTAGACATGCTGAGTTTTACATGCCTATTAACAGTGAAGTATGGACGTCAAATGGGCAGGATATCTGAGTGTGGGATTCAAGTGACCCAGGTATCTTTTGCTGCACCATAAACTACATAAAAATTAGTGGCTAAAAACAATAATTTAGTGTTATTTCTCATGATTCTGTATATTAACCATGCTCAGCTAAATGGTGCTTATTTTGAGTGTCCTTATATGTTTGCAGCCAAATGGATGCTGGGTCTGGAGTCATTTGAAGGACTAAACTGGCATGTGAAAAAACCACTCACATGGTGTGCTGTTTTTGCTAGCTGTTTCTAGAAACTCATTATGGACTGTCTACAGAGTATCTACTCATGTTCTTATCTACTTATGGCTTTGTCTTACATGATGACCAAGTTCCAAGAAAGTGACCCAGGAACAAGCATTCTAATGACCCAAATGCAAATGGCAAGGCTTCTTTTGACCCAGCCTTGGAAATCACACATTGTAGCCTCAGTTTTCTGTATTCTGCTGGTCAAAAGTAAGTCACAGGTTCAGCTTAGATTCAAGAGGTGGCGACTATATAAAAATGAGAATATTGTAGATTCAGCTAATGGCAGGCCATTTTTAGAAATTAAGCACTACAAATGAACATATAGTTTTGGGCATTATATATCTCATATAGATGGTATTCAAAGCAGTGAGATTTAATGAAATAAATAACAAGGTGAGTATACATAAAAGAAGGAAATTTTAAACTGATCCCCAGGGCATTCTAAGATATGGAGTTTGGGAGAGGACGAAGAAGAATCAAAGAATATAAGAAAGGCCAGAGAAACAGGTAAAAACAGCAGGAGTGTGTAGTGACCTGAATGCCCAAGGAACAAAGAAGAAGCTACCAATTATGGCAGGTGCTACTGATAATCCAAGATGAGGAGTGAGAATTGGCTACTCAAACATGACAGTCATTGGTACAGTTTCACTAGACTCCTTATATGTATAAAAGTTTTTAATGGTGCCCTGACTGGTTTGGCTCAGTGGATAGAGCATTGACCTGTGGACTGGAGGGTCCCAGGTTCTATTCTGATCAAGGGCATGTACTTTGGTTGCGGGTACATCCCCATTAGGGGGTGTGCTTGATCGATGCTTCTCTCTCATAAATGTTTCTAACTCTGTATCCCTCTTCCTTCCTCTCTGTAAAAAAATCAATAAAATATATTTTTAAAAAAATGCTTATGAACTCATTTTAAGAAAAGTTTTTAAAGGTAAAGTTGAATTTACCTAAATTTTTCTTTTATTGCTTGTGCTTCAAGAGCCCTGGCTAAGAATCCATTGCCAAATTTAAGGTAATGAAGATTTATTTCCTATTTTCTTATAAGAGCTTCATAGCTTCAGCTCTTATATCTAGGTTGTTAACTTAATTTACCTGTTAGATCAATTAAGAATAATAAAAATAAAAATATTTATTTTACCATACCTTATTCCATCTTAATGCTCTTCACTTCTTTATTAGGAGAAGTTGAAAACCTTCAGACCCAAGATTTTGACCTATATTATTTTCCTTCCCTTTAAAAAACTTTTAACTTTTTTTGCAAGGCTAGTCTGCTGGCTACAAATTTCTTCAATTTTTGTCTGAGAGTCTTTTTTTGAAATATATATTTTTATTGATTTCAGAGAAGAAGAGAGCGGGAGAGAGAGATAGAAAGATCAATGATGAGAGAGAATCATTGATAGGCTGCCTCTTGCACACTCTCTTCTGAGGATTGAGCCTGCAACCTGGGCATGTGCCCTTGACCAGAATCGAACCTGGGACCCTTCAGTCCTCAGGCTGACACTCTATCAACTGAGCCAAACCAGCTAAGGCTGAGAATCTTTATTTCTCCTTCATCTTTAAAGAATAATTTTGCAAGGTGTAGAATTCTAAGTTTTTGTGTTTCAGCATTTAAAATATTTCATTCTACTCTCTTCTTACTGTCATGTTTTCTGAGAAGTCACACGTCATTCTTATCTTTGTTCTTCTATCAGTAAAGTGAATCTCCCCTCCTTTACTTTTTGTTTTATCTTTAATTTTCTATAATTTTAAATTATATGCCTATATTTTATATATCTATATATGCATTTATCCCGACTGGTGTTCTTTGAGCTTTCTGGGTCAATGGTTTGGTGTCTGACATTAATTCAGGAAAATTCTTGGTCATTATTGTTTCAAATAGTTCTTCTGTTTCTTTCTGTCTTTCCTCTCCTTCTCGCATTCCAATTATATCATTTACAGTTGTCCTATAGTCTTTAAATAGTCTGGGATGTGTGTTTTTCCTGTCTTTATTCTCTAAGCTTTTGGATTTTGAGGATTCTATTGAATATTCTAGGTCAAAGATTCTTTCCTCAACTGTGCCTAGTCTGCCAATGAGCCCAATCAAAAGCATTCTTTATGCCTATTTTTAAAAAAATCTCTAGTATCTTTTTGGTTCTTTCTTAGAACACCATCTCTTCTTCCATGTTCTCCATGTTGTCCATCATTCCCTGTGGCATATAGTATTAGTTGTTTTAAATTCTTACTCTGATAATTCAGACATCCCTGCTATATCTGGTTCTGATTATTGTTTTGTCTACTCAAATTGCATTTTGTTGCCTTACCAGACATGATGTGCTGAATAACAAGAATTGCTAAATAGGCCTTTAGTAATGTGGAGGTGAGAAAGCATTCTATAACCCTCTGATTAGGTCTCATTCTTTCAGTGAGGCTATGCCAATGCGCTGTGAACTTCCTAAGTGTTTCTCAGTTGTTTTCTCTCCACTCAAGTGGAACAGGCTTGTTGAGCCAGCTGGAGTTGGGCATTTCATTTCCCCTGGTCAATGAGTCTTTAACAGGGTGCAGTGAGGGAGGCTCTGGTTCACCAGTTTCCCCTGAGGGAAGGCCCTGTTCAAAAGAGCAGAGTGCTCTAGGGTTTCTTTTCAAATGGTTTCTTTTCCCTTTCTCCTTCCAGAAGCTTCAGGAGACTTTTCTCCAACATTTACTGTGGGAATATTGTGAGCTTCTGGAGATACACCCCGTGGTATTGTGAGAGTCACTCTGGAGTTTTTAACTCTCAGAATTGTTCCCAGAGAGCCTCCAGCATCCTGTCAATTACAGTTCAGACAGTACTGCCCTGGCACTGGTTCCCACTGATACGGATTTTTTGGACTGGAACCCGGATTCTTTGTCCACCAGACTGGAAGAATGAATCTACAGACAGAGGGTAGTATAGCAAAGGTGGAGATTTATTGAAGAATGCGTCCAGACTCCCACATGGAGAGAGGGAGAGTCCCACTGAGTTCCTTTGCCCTATGGCTTATAAGGGCTGCAGATCCTGGTGCCTGGATATCCCCTCTGATTGGTCACTATTCCCTTAGACTGGTTATTGAAGTAACTCTTAGGCTCAAAGGTGGAACCTCACATGGGCCATGTGAGGTTCTCCCCCCTCCTTCCTTCTTGTTGTCTTATTCCCCCTGAGCTTTCTTCTTCTCCTGGATGAAGGGCTTCCTTCCCTTTATTTTGTAAATATAGACCTTCTGCTGTTCCCAGCTCCCTCATTCTATGGAAATGTACCTGTTGCAGCTTTTCAGCTTCCCTTTTCTATGGAGATATAGCTTCTGCTGCTCTGCAGCCCTGTGCTTCCTCCATGGTCCCCTTAATTTCCAAAGTTTCTAAAATGTTTTAAACCTGTCTTTTTCATGCCCCCGAATTCCTGTTTCACCACGGCGGCTTCCATTCCTGAGTCTCTATTCAGGTAAGCTGTGACTCCCTGTATTTGTCTGTTTCTCAAACCTTGAGGGCAGCAGTTTGCCTTCAATGTACCTCCTGTTTGATAAGAAAGAATTGATTTTTTTCTTGTTAGGATGTGGTGGTGACTTCCAAGTTCCTTAGATGTAGAACTAGAAACTGGATTTTAAAAATTATATTGTTAAGATATACTAAACGTCTAAAACTCATTACGTATGTTTGCAACAATAATAAAAATCTATGTTCTAGTTTAGTAGTCTTTGTGAATTAACCTGTAATATTAACTTTATTAAAATTACTATTCTTTTATACTTTGTTAATGCATTTATTAATTCACTTTTCTATTCAGCATAATATGTATTAAGTAGATATAATCAATGAAATAAATGATTTGCATTCTAAACAGATGTGTTATATGCAACTGTCAACGAAAAACCAATGAAACCTGTAGAGAATTTTGTGAGTTTATTTGAGCCAAAATGTCGACATATGCCGGGAAGCAGAACCTCAATGAATTGAGATAATGCTCCGGAGAATGGGGGGTTTGTACCTTATTTTATAAATTTACCATCAAAGGAAAATACGTAAGCGGTTTACATGAAATTCATTGGTGATAGATTG
>PVJC01010780.1:0-42973 GCA_004026665.1 Murina feae | reverse complement strand
TAAAAAAAGACCCCGAATAGCTGCAGCGATCCTGAGAAAGAAGAACAAAGTAGGAGGGATCTCAATACCAGATATCAAGCTGTATTATAAAGCCACTGTTCTCAAAACTGCCTGGTACTGGCACAAGAATAGACATATAAATCAATGGAATAGAATAGAGAACCCAGAAATCGACCCGAACCAATATGCTCAATTAATACTTGACGAAGGAGGCAAGAACATACAATGGAATCAAGACAGTCTCTTCAATAAATGGTGCTGGGAAAATTGGACAGATATACGCAAAAAAATGAAAGTAGACCACCAACTCACACCATACACAAAAATAAACTCGAAATGGATAAAGGACTTAAACGTAAAACGGGAAACCATAAAAATACTAGAGGAATACAAAGGCAACAAAGTCTCAGACATATGCCAAAGCAGTTCTTCACCGACACAGCCCCTAGGGCATTGGAAACTAAAGAGAAAATAAACAAATGGGACTTTATCAAAATAAAAAGCTTCTGCACAGCAAAAGAAACCATCAACAAAACAACAAGAAAACCCACTACATGGGAGAACATATTTGCGAATGTTATCACTGATAAAGTTTTAATCTCCAACATTTATAGGGAGCTCATACAAGTTAACAAAAAGAAGACAAACAATCCAATCAAAAAATGGGCAAAGGACTAAATAGACACTTTTCAAAAGAGGATATTTAGAAAGCCAAGAGACATATGAAAACATGCTCAAAGTCACTACTCATCCGAGAGATTCAAATCAAAACAACAATGAGGTACCATCTCACACCTGTAAGAATGGCTATCATCAACAAATCAACAAATGACAAGTGCTGGAGAGGATGCGGAGAAAAAGGAACACTCATGCAGTGCTGGTGGGAATGCAGATTGGTGCAGCCACTGTGGAGAACAGTATGGCGTTTCCTAAAAAAATTAAAAATGGATCTCCCTTTTGACCCTGTGATCCCACTTCTGGGAATATATCCTAAGAAACCAGAAACACCAATCAGAAAGGATATATGCATCTCTATGTTCATAGCAGCACAATTTACCTTAGCTAAAATTTGGAAACAGCCTAAGTGCCCATCAGCAGATGAATGGATTAGAAAGCTGTGGTACATCTAGACAATGGAATACTATGCTGCTGTGAAAAGGAAGGAGTTCTTAGCATTTGCAGGAGTATGGATGGAACTGGAGAACATAATGCTAAGTGAAATAAGCCAGTCAATGAAAGAAAAATACCACATGTACTCACTCATCTATGGATAATAATAACCATTATAAACTGGTGAACAAAAATGGATACAGAGGCAGAGCAGCATCAAACAGACTGTCAAATTACAGCAACAAGGACAGGGACATTGGGGGTGGAGGTAACAGAACAGCCAAGGGACTTTGGTGCATGCATTTAAGCATAACCAATGGACACAAAACACTGCGGGGTAGGGGAGGCTGGGGGAAGGGCAAGGGGAAAAAGAGATATATGTACTAATCTTTGTAAAACTTTATGTAATAATAATAATAATAATAATAATAATAATTTGCTAATTATATTAACAAAAAAAACATGTGTACCCATTTTTAACTTTAGGAATAAAAGTTGAAAAATGTACATGTTTTGCATCCAGATTAATAACCTAAAATAGTAAATTGAATCTAGAGAAAACAGAATGAAGCAACGGTTCTCAGCCTGTGGATCCCAACTCCTTTGATGGTTGAACGACCCTTTCACAAGGGTCGCCTAAGACCATCCTGCATATCAGGATTTTCCTTTGCTCACCAAGCCTGGTCTCTTAGTCTAAAGAGAATAAAAACTCTTTCTAATAGTTTAGCTCAAAGTGGTTCCTTTCAGAATTTGCACTTCGTCATGTGCAATTCCAGCAGTCCCGAAGGAGGGAACTCCTAAGCTTTGGGTCCCTGGAATTTATCTGAGCCTGGTTCTAACATTTACAAGCAATGTTCTTGTTTAAGCAATGTTCATTTAATATATTTGTATTAATTTCAGCGAGGAAGGGAGAGGGAGAGATAGAAATATCAATGATGAGAGAACAACATTGATTGGCTGCCTCCTGCACACCCTAAACTGGGGATAGAGCCCACAACCCAGGCATGTGCCCTTGACTGCCTCCTGTCCTGAACCCCATGCAGCTCCAGTTGGGCCACCTTCCACTCCTCAGGGCTACACCTCCCTCCCCTCAGGTTCAAGGGGCCTCTTGCTTCCATTCCCACTCTGCCCGCACATCCTGGCGGGTCTCTGGGATCCAGGTGCACAGCAAGGCCCCTCACATACATGAACCAGAAACCCTGCCTGCAGGAGAGGCTGAAACAGAAGGAGAACCGTGGGTCCACAAGGCATTGGGAGCTGGGGGCCTTCCAGTCCTTGCAAAATGACAGGAGCAAATGCTTTAGGAGACAGATGCTATTCCCCACTATGCACACCAGGGGGCAGCAGACAAGAGCATTTTCTTGCAGGAGAGGGGGCGGGGCCAAAGGTTCTTTCTGAGTCTTGTTCTTGGTAAACAGTTTATGATCAAGACTAGAGGCCTGTTGCACGAATTCATGCACAGGTGGGGTCTGGCTGGCTCACGCTGATTGGGCTGGGCCTGGGGAGGGGCCAAGGGCAGTTCACTGGCTGGTCTCACCCCCATCAGGGTGGTGGTGGGGGGGCCAAGGGTGGTTGGCCAGCTGGCCCTGCACCCTGGTTGAAGTCCTGGTCAAATTCCAGCCAAACTGCTTTTATTATATAGGATTCCAAGTACCAGCGTCAGGTGGCAGGATGGTGATCCCTTCGTAAGGATGTGAATTGCCTGTGACACTAGTATTCTTTAGATTGGTAAATGCATGAACAAATTCCTTCCTAGAAATATACTTTCTCATGGTACAATTTTTTTTAATTTTTATTTTTTTATTACATAAAGTTTTACAAAGATTAGTACATATATCTCTTTTTCCCCCTGCCCTTCCCCCAGCCTCCCCTACCCCCCAGTGTTTTGTGTCCATTAGTTATGCTTAAATGCATGCACCAAAGTCCCTTGGCTGATCTGTTATCCCCCCCCCCCCAATGTTCCTGTCCTTGTGGCTGTAATTTGACAGTCTGTTTGATGCTGCTCTGCCTCTGTATCCATTTTTGTTCACCAGTTTATAATGGTTGTTATTATCCATAGATGAGTAAGGACATGTGGTATTTTTCTTTCATTGACTGGCTTATTTCACTTAGCATTATCATGGTACAATTTTTAAAAAATATATATTTTATTGATTTTTTAGAGAGGAAGGGAGAGGGATAGAGAGTTAGAAATATTGATGAGAGAGAAACATCCATCGGCTGCCTCATGCACACCCCCACTGGGGATGTGCCCGCAACCAAAATACATGCCCTTGACCAGAATTGAACCCGGGACCTTTGAGTCCACAGGCTGACGCTCTATCCACTGAGCCAAAGTGGTTAGGGCATGGCACAATTTTTTATGTTCCACAGGACATGTTTGCTAATAGTCCCAAATGTCTTTAGTTCCTCTATAAGATGAAGCAAAGCATGAATAAATCTGTGTTCAGTAACCCCACTCCTCACCCCAAATTGCACATTACAACACCCACTAAACTGAAACACCCCAGCCACCCCTGCGGGTCCTCTGCAGGCGGACACTCTCTGCCTCATCTTTCCTCAGGTAGTGGAGACGCCCCCAGTCTATGGCGATGTCCCTACGTGTCTGCTGGGGGGCATGGGGCGGCCTCGGGCACATGGCGCCACCTGAGCAGCGGGAGCGTCTCGGGCTCGCTTCCCGGGCTTCCGGGTGCACTGCGGGGCCATCACTGAGCCAGCACCCAGGCTGCATAGGGTCTGAGAGGAGACGGGCGCTCCCTGCAGAGAACAGGAACCCGGGAGCCTGCAGGCCACGCGGACCCGCAGCAGGTGTGTGAGTGTCTCCATGCAGTTCCCCCTTCGTCTTCCTGATGGTAGAGAGGATGGGAGGGGAGGGAGATGCTGCGACACTGTTTGCGTCGGGGAGGATGCTCCCACCAACTGGGCCACACGCCATGTTTTACAGCTAAAACACATCGTCCTCGTTTAAGAGAAAAAGCTGGGGACGGTGAAGCACGAAGGAACTTGGCCCAGAGGAAGCCACAGGGGAGCCTGGGAGGGTGTCTGTGACTCTAGAAATGAGCTGAGCGTCGGCTGTGGCTCCTGAGAAAAAAAGTCACAGTGACAAGGGGACCCGCCGGAAGCTGCCTCACCTGTGGCTCAGCCGGTGTTGCTCAGTGGTTGAGCATCGACCTGTGAACCAGGAGGTCACAATTCAATTCCCGGTCAGGGCACATGCCCAGGCTTCATCCCCAGTAAGGGTTTTGCAGGAGGCAGCTGATCAATGACTCTCTCGCATTGATGCCTCTGTCTCTCTATCCCTCTTCCTTCCTTTCTTCCTAAAAATCAATAAATACATATATATTTTGAAATGTGTCTGATAGGAAGCAGTGCACTCCTGAATCCTGTCCAGAGGAGGTGATCACGAAAAGGGGTCCAACTGGAGCCAGGAGGAAGCGCTGACTTGGAAACAGCTGGAGAAACAGCTCACAGACTCCAGCTGCCACTGTGCACCCCACCCCAGGCATCCCCTCTGGTTCTCAAACACTGGCTGGCACCTGACCCTTATCTCAGACACCCTCTCTACCCTCCACACTGCCTGCCCCAGGACAGAGACATCACATCCAGGTCTCTCCTCGCCTGTTCCTGCAGGCGCCAGCTGCCCGTTAGAGCTGGGCTGGAGTCGGGACACGTAAATCATCTCAAGGTCTCTATTGCTTCTCATATCCCCTGACCCCTTTCCTCATGCCCTCTTTCCCATCACATCCTGGCGAAAGCAGGAATGGAAAATTCAGCTCCAGGTGTTTCTCCTTTTGCCAGCGCAACCGCTGCAACCACACAGGCTGGCAAGAGCCGCGATACAGAATTCTGTTCAAGGTCTTTCCACAACATGCGCACTCCCGGCCTTAGTCAACGTGGGTGCAGAGTCACATTCACCAGTGTGGACACAATTCTGCTCTGCGTTGAACAGTTTACAAAACAGAGTCCATTCAGAAGCTGCTTCCCTATGTTTTACTCCACTATATAGGCTAAGAGTATTAGACTATGTTTATAGAATTACAAACAGGCCCAGCCAGAATGGCTCAGTGGTTGAGCGTCGACCTATGAACCAGGAGGTCACAGTTCGATTCCAGTCAAGGGCACATGCCTGGGTTGCGGGCTTGATCCCCAGTGTGGGGCGTGCAGGAGGCAGCCAATCCACGATTCTCTCTCATCATTGACGTTCCACCCTCTTTCTCTCTCCCTCTCCCTTCCTCTCTGAAATCAATACAAATATATTTAGTGGAAAAAAAAGAAAAAGAATTGCAAACAGTACCTTGCTTTGATTCCAAAGTGAAATCTCAGACTAACCTGTCGCTTTATGTTACGTAATGCTGTTTCCGTACACACTAAAGATGTCTCACCCAGATAAGTACTCTCACATGGACATCCAGGACATGCCAACACACATGGTAGTCACACAAGCAGTAAAGGTTATGACTATGCAGTATTAAAAAGAATGCCAGTCATGTCTTCCTAAAGCTTTATCTTTTCAGCTTGTACAAACGTACTGAAACCTATCATGATCTCAAGTAATGTTTAGTTTATCATCTCCATTTACCTGCATCTGTCCAAGTTTCTCTTTCCTGTGTCCTTGTCTGTCTAGCACTTGTCTCTGCCTAACATGGGCGTTTCCCACAGCAGGTGTTTGCAGGTGTGGCTCTGGTGTAACGAGTTCTGACGTCCGTGCCCTCATCTCCAGTACATTTCCAAACGGGCTCCCCCACATTCTCCTTCAGGGTCAGTCTCGCTCTCAGACATTTGTGTGAGATGCTCAGATTCAGCCACATGCAGGCCTCCCCAGGGCGCCTCTCTCCTTCCCGTCTTCAGAGCCCCATCCAGGCAACCTCATCATTACTGCTGCCTTCCCAGGCTGCTGTCAGTGTGCAGGGGTGGTCCTGGCCTGCTCTGTGCACCCCCTCAGCTTGTGTGCAGGGGTGGTCCTGGCTTGCTCTGTGCACCCCCCCATCCAGGGGTCCGCCTATTACCAAGACCTCTCAGGGACATGCCAGGGCCTGATGCTCTGGAGTGTGCAGCTCCATGAGCTTTCAGAACTGCTCTGGTGGAAACCCCACTTTCTTCTCATTACGGGATCTCATTGAGGAGAATTTGGAGGTGTTCCTGCCTGAAGTCTCAAGGAACCTTCTCAGGTTTGAAGGTTGGCTGCCCCAACTCTCCAATAGTGATAGTGACAAATATCTGCATATTGGGCAGGTGATGGAGACAGAAACAATGTTTGCACTTGCCACCCATTCCCGACACCTGCCTGTAGGTCTTGGTTTCCTGTCAGATAAGATTCGTTTAACCTAATCCTCAGAGAGGCCAGCCATCTTCAGATAAGGGTTAAGAACTATCTTGACTTGGATGAAATGCAAATGAATTTGGTTACATTAATATACTAAAACTAGAGGCCCAGTGCATGAAATTCATGCACGGGGGGGGGGGGGGCAAGGGTTCCCCTCAACCCAGCCTGCACCCTCTCTAATCCAGGACCCCTCAGGGGATGTCTGACTGCTGGTATAGGCCCAATCCTGAGGGTTGGGACTAAACCAGCAGTCGGACATCCCTCTCACAATCCAGGACCTCTGGCTCCTAACAGCTCACCTACCTGCCTGACCACCCCTACTGTCTCCCCTGCCAGCCTGATCACCCCTAACTGCCTCTGCCTGCTGGTCTGATCTCCCCCAACTGTCCCCCCTTCTGGCCTGGTCGCCACTCACTGCCCCCCCCACTAGCCTGGTTGCTGCCAACTGTGCCCACTGCTGACCTGGTCACCCCTCAGTGCCTCCCCTGTTGGCCTGGTCACCCCACAAAGCCTGCTGCTCAGTCGTTTGGTTATCCCTCACCCCGCTGCCGGCCTCGTATCCCCACTTAGCCTGTTTGATCGTCGGTTCAGTTGTGATGGCCCCTGGCTCTTTATATATATAGATAGTTTCCCGGAGACAGAGTGGTGGGCATATTGTTATTTAATTATTTTTAATGAATTTATTTCTACAATGCAGTGTATGTACACTAATAAGAAAAGGTTATTGTTTTTCGTCTGTGCTAATTTATGCAAACTTCCCCCAACCCTTGCCTTGCAGAAAAGTTCTGTTTTAAAGGATCATATGTGTTGTCCTTTTTAACCTATTTATATGGTGAATTACACTGATTAATTATTGAACATGAACCAAACATTCCTCAGATAATCCACTTTGGCTAGGATGTATTATCTTGTTTACATATTATTGAATTTGATTCGCTAACATTTTCCTTAAGACACTTACTTCTCCCCAACCAGTGTGGCTCAGTGGTTGAGTGTCAATCTATGAACCAGGAGGTCACGGTTCGATTCCCAGTCAGGGCTCACAAACGGGTTGCAGGCTTGATCCCCAACTATGTAGGAGGCAGCCAATCAATGATTCTCTCTCATGGATGTTTCCATTTCTCTCTCTCTCCCTCGACCTTTCTCTCTGAAATCAATAAAAATATACACCAAATGGCCAGATTATTATGACCACCCCATCAGTACTTCATTGACACTTCCAAAAATTCTGAATTTTGAAAACTTCCTAAGCAAATACTCTCAAGGTTTTATTATTATTATTTGCGTAACTAATTCACTTCATTGTACTGATGGGGTGGTCATAATAATCTGGCCACTCACTGTACATCTATGTTTGTGTGATATATTGGTCTTAAGCTGGATTTTCTTGAAATATCTTTGTTTGATCTTGGAATCCATAATTCTGGTCTCATAAAATGAGTTGGAAACTTGCTTTCCCTTCTATTTACAAAAAATATTAGAATAGAATTGGTGTATTTCTGCCTTAAGTGTTTGGTACACTTCACCAGGAAGCCATCTGAGCCTGGAGTTTTCTTTGTGGGAAGGTTTTAAACTACGAATTAAATCCCTTTAATAGATACACTTCTATTCAGTTTCTCCATCTCTTCCTGAGTGAACTTTGGTAGGTTGTGTGTTCCAAGGAGTTTTTTTTCATTTGTTTAGGTTGTCAAGCTTATTAGCACAAAGTTGCCACATTTGCTTATTTTCCTTTAATGTCTGTGAGATCTGTACTGAGACTCCAGATACTTTTCATCATTATTTTAGCTGTATGCTTTCTATTTCTAGAAACAGCTGCATGATAGTATGCCATGTTACACTGGCAGCAGCTTTGTGAATTTCGTGTCACTGCATCTCATGGTTGCAGCATTTTCTCTTGTGCTTGATTTAATCTTGTGTTATTTTACAAATTTAGCATAGTCTACAGTTTACAGTAACGTCCTAGCCTTCACACCCACTCCCCCTCACTCCCTGACTCATCCAGTCCTGCAAGCTCCACTCATGGTAAGTGCCTTATACAGGTGTACCATTTTTATCTTTAGCACCCTATTTCTTGCTGTACTTTGTCTATGTTTAGATACACAAATACTATCTAATCTAATAAAAGAGTAATATGTAAATTAGTGGTCACTCTGAGATACCTAAGCCACGCCCACCAACCAATCAAAGTGGCTGTATGCAAATTAACCCAGCCAAGATGGCAGCCACAGAGCCAGAGTAAACAGGAGGCTTCCATTGCACCAGGAGTAAACTGTCTGCCTAGGCCGGCCAGGGCTCTGCTAAAGGTAACAATGTTTCAATTATAGAAGCCACAAAGCTGAAGCAAACAGGAGGCTTTATGCCTGCCTAGGCCTTGGCTCAAAGCAACAACGTTTCAATTATAAAAGATAAATAAACCCCAGAAACCTGATTCCAGCCAGCCTCGCTGGGATCTTGGGTCAATGGGAGCCGTGGGCAGCCTGAAAATGGCCCTTAGCCCCTCACCCAGGCTGGCCAGGTACCCCAGTAGGGACCGGAATCCTGAACAGGCTGTGGGCAGCCTGAAAACATCTCTCAGCCCCCCACCCAGGCTGTCCAGGTACCCCAGTAGGGACCCGAACCCTGAATGGGCTGTGGGCAGCCTGAAAACGGCCCTCAGCCCCTCACCCAGGCTAGCTAGGCACGCCAGCAGGTGGACATCTCCCGAGGGGTCCCAGACTGCAAGAGGGCACAGGCCGGGCTGAGGGACCGCTCTGAGTGCACAAATTCTTGTGCACCGGGCCCCTAGTTGTGTTATAATTGCCTACAGTGTTCAGTACAGTAACATACTGCACAGGTTTGTAGCCCAGAAGCAGTAGGCTAAACCGCACAGCCTACATGTGCAGTGGGCTATCCCGTCTGGGTCTGTAGAGCTACACTGCATGATGTTCACAGTGACAAAACCGCCTCATGCCACACAGTCCTCATAATACATCCCTGTAGTTCAGTAGTGCACGACTATAGTTCCTCTAGGAGTCCTCTTTCTTATCTGTAAAATCAAGGAGCTCAACCACCACTTCTGGTTATGGGGTTTCTCCCTGCTAATTCTGCTTAACTAATAATAGTTATCACTCAACCAAGTTTTTTTAATTTAAAGCTACATTACAATGAAGGATAAGATTCAAATTTGGTGAAAATTTCATAATAAATTCCAATAGTCTCTTATATCAGCTTGGTAACTTAACGCATTTCTAGGAAAAATCAAGTATCTCAACTCAATTTATTATAATCTATCCACATTCAAGTTCCCATTACTTTCTAAATGTCTGCATTTATAATCAAACTTAATTATATTTGGTATCAATCCTATCTGCTGATAAGCCAGGTTAAAAAATGTGAGTGTGTGTGTGTGTATGTGTGTGTGTTTTCTGATTACAGAAGTATTCAATGAGCATTGTAGAAAAATTGAGGGTATAAGAAAAAACCTCCCCAAATCAACAATCTTAAGACAATTACTGCTAATATTTTTATATTTACCATCTCTCTTTTATTTTCCCCTAGGAATATATATATATGCTAGATGCCTGGAGCATAAAAATTTGTGCTAGAACCCTCGGGGGATGTCCACTTGCCAGCGGGGAGCATGCCTAAGCTGCAGTCAGACATCCTTAGTGCTGCTGAGGAGGCAGGAGAGGCTCTCACCACCACCGCTGTACTGGCAGCCATCAGCCTGGCTTGTGGCTGAGCAGAGCTCCCCCTGTGGGAGTGCACTGACCACCAGGGGGCAGCTCCTGCATTGAGCGTCTGCCCCCTGGTGGAGAGTGTGTGTCATAGTGACCAGTCATTCCCAGTCGTTCTGCTGTTAGGGTCAATTTGCATATTACCCTTTTATTATATAGGATAGAGGCCTGGTGCATGCGTGGGGGCCAGCTGGTTTGCCCTGAAGGGTGTCCTGGATCAGGGTGGGGTCCTGCTGGGGTTTCTGGCCAGTCTGAGTGAGGGGCTGAGGGCTGTTTTCAGATTGGCCACACCCCCTTCAGGGTAGGGGGTCCCTGCTAGGGTGACTGGGTGAGGGGCTGATGGCTGATTGCAGGATGGCTACAGCCCCTTCAGGGTGGGGGTCGTCCACAGGGGAGCCTGGCCAGCCTGGGTGAGGAGCTGATGGCTGTTTGCAGGCTGGCCAAGCCCCCCAGCAGGTACCCTCACCCCATGAGGGTGTGGCCATCTTGGGTGAGGGTCTGATGGCTGTTTGCAGGCTAGCCACAGCCCCCAGCCACCCAAGTCCCAGCGAGGCTGGCTGGAAGCTGGTATCTGGGTTTTATGTATCTTTTATAATTCAAACTTTGTTGCCTTGAGTGGAGGCCACAGCCTGCCCAGGCAGGCAGCTTCCTCCATTGCTGGAGCAAGGAAGCCTCCAGTTTGCTTTAGCTCTGCAGCTGCCAGCCACCTTCTTGGTTGGGTTAACTGGCATGTAGTCGCTCTGATTGGCTGGTGGGCATGGCTTGGGATGTAGCGGAGTGATGCAATTAGCATATTACTCTTTTATTAGATTAGATGATTGTGGAGTCACATGCAGGTCTAGAAAATAATAAAGCAATCACCTGTGCCCTTTCCCCGTTTCCCACAATAGTTAACAGCTTGGAAAGCTACAGCGCAGTAGCACAAAGGGGATATTGACAGGGGCTCCACCAAGACACCTCAGGGCCCGCCCCCCTGCCCCCCCCCCCGCCCCGCCCCGCCCCCTGGCCTCCTATAGTTCCGTCACTTCCGGGGAAGAGAGTCCGTATCAGGTTCAGGCCCAGCTAACACCCACCACCAGGTACCGCTCGCGTCGCACGGCGTCAGCTGCCCAATCAGGAGCAGGAGGAAGTGACGTCATCTGGTTGACGGAAGAGGCAGGGCATCTGTGGCCGCGCGCCCAATCGGAATCCAGGAGAGGCCGGGGGCGGGGCCTGGCCCCCTACAGCGGCGGGAGCGGCCCCGGGCGCGACTGAGGCCGAGGCGAGCGGCGCCCGCAGCTCGGAGCCCGGAGCCCCTTCCTCGCGCGGCGGCGGCTGGGCGGCCGCGGGGGTCGCGCCGCCTCTGCCCGGAGTCCCCGTGGCCCCGGCGCGGATGCGGCTGCGGCCGGGCCTGCAGCGGGCGCGGGGGCGCCGGGCGGCCGCCATGGGGAACTGCTGCTGGGCGCGCTGCTTCGGGCGGCTCCGCAGGGAGGCGGGGCGGCTGCCGCGCGGCGGAGGGTAAGCGGGCGTCGGCGCCGCGGGCGGGGGGCGCGGGCGGGTCGCGGGGGCCTGCGGGGAGCTGGGCGGGCGCCTCCCCTCGGTGCGTGAGTCCCCGCGGCGGGGCCCCGGGAGGGGATTTCCTCTCCGGATCGGCAGGGGCAGGCCGGCGGCCCCGGGAGCGGGAGGACCGGGCCTGGCGCGTGGCGGGGTCTCCGCCGGCGTCCCGCCTCCTGGTGCCGCCGGGGCCGCGGCCTGTCCCGTGGGTCGTGGGTTGGGAGACGCGGAGCCCCGCCCCGCAGCGCCGTGGTCGTTGCCGAGTGAACGTGCCCCCGGAACTCGCACTCGGACCCGGGAGCCCGGCGCCTGGTGCGCGAAGCCGGCGGCGCGGCCCCTCCTGGACGAGACGAGGCTTTCGGGTCCCGTTCCCCCCGCGTCGCCGGGTCAGGAGGCGGCTTAGCGCGAACCCACGGGCCACGGGCTCGGCTGTGGGTCCTCGGACCCGGGTTCTGAGGGCAGCAGCAGCGCCTCCCCCTCTTCCTCCTGCATCGGGCCTCCCTGCGTCCCCGAGTGGAAACCTGGGACGTGGAGACGCGGTGCCTCGCTTAGGGCTGGGTGTCCCGGACCCGCGGCCGGGAAGGGGCCGGGCAGTGTCCCCGCGTGTCCCCGTCCCCCCGCGAGGTCCGCGTTTTGTCTGGTTCGTCGCCGGGTGTGAGGTTCCAGCTGCAGCGCCCGGAGCTGGTGCGCTGAGCAGACACCACGTGCCGGGGAGACAGGCGCCTCGCACCAGCTGGTTCTTGTGTTGTTGTTAGTTACTGCGTTTTCCTGGGAGGCACTGCCCCCCGACGTCCCCGCACCCCTACCCTCCATTGGACGTTGGATGCGCTGTGTCTGGGACTTGCATGCCCTCACGTTGAGTTTACAAACTGGTTTCCTCGGGAGCAGCGCTGACCTTGCAGACTCTGATCCTGAGCCCCGGAGCCTGTGTCCGGTCCAAGGGGGGGTGTGCCCTCGGCTCTGGGCGGAACCCCTGTGACAAACAGCCCTGCGGAGGCCACAAGAGCTGAGGGCTGGACCTGGAGAGTCAGATGGGCCCTGGCTCGGAGCTCAGTTGGAGAGCGCATCCTCCCACAGAGGTGTGGTTCCTTCCGGGTCAGGGCGCGCGCAAGAATCACCGATGGCCCTGGCCGGTGTGGCTCAGTGGACAGAGCGTCGGCCTGCGGACTGAAGAGTCCCAGGTTCAATTCCAGTCAAGGGCATGCACCTTGGTTGCGGGCACATCCCCAGTAAGGAGTGTGCAGGAGGCAGCTGATCGATGTTTCTCATCGATGTTTCTAACTCTCTATCCCTCTCCCTTCCTCTGTAAAAAATCAATAAAATATATTTAAAAAAAAGAATCACCGATGAATGCATAAGTGGAACAACACAGGGATGCTTTTCTCTGTTTAAAAAGCAATCAATAAAAATGTAGGGTCACATGATGCTGGTATCGATCCGCTTCTTTCATCCATAAATGTAGGTTCGCACAAGTTCCCTTACTTGAGTCTTCTGGTTAACGTATTGTTTTACATCAATTTTAATATTATTTTAGCAGCTTCTAGTGAACATGCAGACAGGTGAGGTTAAATTTTCCTCGTTTTTATACTTTATTTCCCACCTGGTAGTTTTGATTTTTTCCCATCACTAGGCTTAGCCAGCTAACACGTTAACAGCCGAAACTTAGAGGCACGGTAACAACTTGATGTGATTATGTTTGTCTGATAGCTCGTGGCTCTCTATTCCGTAGATAGGTGTTCGGTTGCCGTTATCTCTGCATTAGCTTGCACTTTGCCCCTGGAGGACCTTGATGTATATACTTGTTGACAGAATTAGGAGTGCGGTTTCTTACGTGTACCTTGGTCTTGTCACCTTCCCTTGCCTTTGGTCCTTGATGTTCCCTGAAGCATTCCTTTCACTCCTCAGGGGCCTGGTTGATTCCTCCTCCTCGGGCTGACTTCCCTGGCCTCGCGTGAACTTTCCTTCTCAGACCATGGGAGTCGCTAACTCGCTAGTGTCTGCCCTGTGATGCTTCAATTCTCTTGGATACATTCGTCAATTTTTTTAAAACTATATTTTACTGATTTTTTACAGAGAGGAAGAGAGAGAGATAGAGAGGAACATCGATGAGAGAGAAACATTGATCAGCGGCCTCCTGCACTCCTCCTACTGGGGATGAGCCCAAGGCACATGCCCTTGACGGGAATCGAACCTGGGACCCTTCAGTCCACTGAGCCAAACCCGTGAGGGCATGTTGGTGAATTTTTCTTCACTTTGTATTTTAAATGCGATGTCTCCTACTCAGTAACCCAGGGACGTAAGAGCTAGAAGGTTCATGTAGGAGGCAGAGGGTGGTCAGGGGGTGTGATCAGAGCAGGGAGCCCGAGAATGGCCCCTCTGTTTACAGCACATCCGACAGGAACGTGGGGCACTCCTCACGGGGGCAGGACACTCTGACCTTCCTGTGACGTGACACCGTGGATGGAAGGAATAAGAGAAACGGTGCTCCACACAGATGGCAGGGATGAGTGAGAAGGAAGTGAAGGACCTCTAAGGTCCCGTCCAATCATCATTTCCCTCTAAGTCAGGCTCCTCTTAAAGGGCTGTGGCTTTTTTAAACCCATGTTTTCTGTCTTGGACGTGTTTAGAAAGATGTATCTCTTCCTGGACATAAAATACGCTTCTGAACATCTGTTCTTCCTAAATTTGCCGTCATCAGAGAGGGGCTTGTTAATTAGTAAATGTTACTATTTTATTATTCCCTCCTATGTCGAGGGCACACCTGCCTGGAAAATCTGTTGGTGGGCCATCCCTTGAGATTTGAATGGTTAAACCTCCTTTCAAGGATTGGACACTAATTGTAAAACGGTCTGTACGTCATCTTCACTGTATTAATTTTTGCCAGGAATCGGATTTGTAACCTTTCCAATCTTTTGTTCAGATGAAAAGAGTCTTGGGAAGCTTTTGATTTTTAATAAATGTTGGAACAGTTTACTGTGGTTCTTCATCATTTGTTTATAATGTCAAACAAGATAGAGGGAAAGATTTTCCTATTTTATTTTAACATAATATGTAGGAGAATATGAAGAAAAGCAATACTGTGTGACTTGTGAGAATTTTTCGGTTGTATTTTACTTAAATCATTTTGGTGTAAAGGAGTATTCACCAGCTATGCAAAATAACAACGCAACAACCTGCATTTCAGTCCATTCTTGACAAGACTGACTTTATCCTTCCCAATGAACATGGAGGCACGAAGCACATGCCTTTCAGCTCTTGCAGATGCCTTTACAACCACATCATTCTGAGTTTGAGAGGCTGCCTTCCTGCCTGTCTGACATCCTTCACGTGTGGGAGTCCGTGCTCACGTGTTGCAGTAGCAGAGCAGACACAGAAACTTAGTCACTTCCTTTAGAGACAGCGCTCGGGACACGAGGTTATGCACGAAGGAGTGTCCATAGATGACTTTAGGCTGTTAAGGAAGACGGAAGATACACTTCCATTTTTTAAAAAAAATCTTTATTGTCAAGAGTATAACAGATGCCTCCCTTTCCCCTCCATAGTCCCCCTCCCCTCTTCAGGCCTTCACCACCCTGCTGTCTGTGTCCTTATGTAAGACCTTTGGCTAATCTCTTCCTGCCCCACTCCCAAGCTCTGAGATTCATCAGTCTGTTCCATGCTTCCATGCCTCTGATTCTATTTTATTCACCTGTTTATTTTGTTCATTAAATTTATTGTTTATTTTGATTTTTAGATTCAATGGTTGATAGATATGTATTTGTTGCCATTTTATTGTTCATAATTTTTCCTTCTTCTTCTTCCTCTTAAAGAATACCCTTCTGCATTTCATATAATCCTGGTTTGGTGGTGGTGAACTCCTTTAGCTTATTCTTGTCTGTGAAGCTCTTTATCTGACCCTCAATTCTAAGTGAGAGCTTTGCTGGGTAGAGTAATCTTGGTTGTAGGTCCTTGTTTTTCATCACTTTGAATATTTCTTGGTGGTCCTTCTGGCCTGCAAAGTTTCTGTTGTGAAATCAGAAATCATATGGCACTTCCTTGTAGGTAACTAGCTGCTTTTCTCTTGCTGCTTTTAAGATTCTCCCTTTTGTCTTTAACCTTTGGCATTTTAATTATGGTGTGTCTTGGTGTGGGCCCCTTTGGGTTCATCTTGTTTGGGAGTCTTCAAATTGGATTTTAATATCTTCCTTTCTCTCTCCTTCTTCTGGAACCTCCATAACATGATTGTTGGTACACTTGAAGTTGTCCCAGAGGAGCCTTATGCTATTTTCATGTTTTTGGATTCTTTTTCCTTTTTGCTTTTCTACTTGGGTGTTTATTGTTTCCTCATATTCCAAATTGTTGATTTGATTCTCAGTGTCCTCTGCTGTAGAATCCCTGTAAATTATTCTGTATTTCAGTTAGCGTATGCTTAGTTTCTGACTGGTCCTTTTTCATGTCTTTGACATTCTCACTAAGATCCTTGAAGGTCTCATAAAGATCCTTGAGTAATATAACCATGGTTTTAACTCTGTATCCAGTAGTTTACTTGCTTCCATTTCTTTCATTTTGACATTTGGCTGCTTTCCTGTATTCCCATGTTTTAGGTAGAGCTGCTGTGTCTCCTGGAATTGGTAGAGTGGCCTTGTGTAGTGGGTGTCCTGTAAGGCCCAGTGGCTCAGTCTCCCCAGTCACCTGAGCTTCCCCATGTGTGGGCTCTGTGCATAGTCTTGTTGTTAAGCTTTGATTGCTGTTGATGTCACTGGGAGGAGTTGACCTCCAGGCCAATTGGCTGTGAGGACCAGCTACTATTACAGTGGGAGAACTGCTGTGCAGGAGACACCTCTGTGGAGCAGGATTCACTTTAGTGCAGCTTCGATGCTCACTGAGTCTGCCCCTTAGTGTGTCCCTTGTGAATGTGTAAAGTTGTAATCTGCTATGATCTGAAGCTGTCCACTGGTACAGTGGCTCTGGGGCCACCCAACAGGAGCTTCAGAGAGATCTGCAGATGGCTGCAACTTGTATTGGGCTTGGAAGTGCCCTAGTGAGGCCCAGCTGTGAAGCAAAGCAGGCTGGTACTAGTGCTGGGTTTTAGGCCTTTTATTGATAAGTTGGGAACATGCTGTCACCAGCTGCAGTTTGTTTGAGAGATTTTAGCAAAGTCTGAAGCCTGAGTCAGGACAGGCCATTCATATGAAAAGGCTGGTGCAAACAGCTTGAGTAAGGTTGCAAATTGGGTGGGGTGGGATCTCAGGGAATCACCAGGGCAGAGCAAACAGTTTGAGCCAAGTTGATGGAGACTCAGATATGGCCCATTTCAGTCAGCTCTGTGACTGGGGAGGTCCCATCACAGGAACAGTGACTGCCGTGAGCACCTCTGTCTGGAAGAAAGCTGCCCCTGAGTTCCTGCCTCGATGCCAGACAGTCATATTCCTCCTGATATGTTTGGGTCCCCCAAAGCTGCTGGGTGCTGGGAGTCCCAAGTAAGTCCATGCACTGGCCCTTTAAATGGAACTGCCTGGGTCTCCAGCAGCCTCCGTGTCACTCAGCCACAATCCCTGCTGGATTTTATAGCTGAAGTTACAGGGACTTCTCTTCCCAGCTCTGGAACCCTGAGCTGGGGGTCAGGGACTGGGACTCTTGCTCCTCACAGGCAGCCGAGACGATCCCCCTCCTGGTTATAAAAATGGCACATGTGGGTGTCAGACCAGCCGTTCCTCCCCTCTCCCCCTCCTACCAGTCTCAGTGTGCTTTCTTCTTTACTTCCCTAGTTGTACGACTTCTATTCTCAGCCAGCTCTCAGGCGATTCTGACTAATGGTGGTTCTGTATTTTAGTTGTAATTTTGATGTGGTTGTGGGATGCTGTGGGTACCGGTGTTTACCTATGCTGCCATCTTGGTTCTCTCCACTTTTATTTTCTTTAAGTCGTCGTTTGTGCAGCCTGTTTGTTTCATCAGCTCAGCTCTCCTCCTAATTAGTTGGTGTACCTGAGTGTATGTGCAGTAGGAGCCCTCGGGCAAAAGAGTCGGTCACTGGAGCTCTGCAGGCGACACCATCTGAGATGGAAGGAGCCACGATGGGAAACGACTTCTGACGGTGAAGGAGGAGAGTGGCCAAGCAGGACGCGTCTAACCAGCAGGAAGACGGGAGTCACGCCGGCAGGAGAGGCGATGGAGACACGAGGCTCTCGCTGACCTTGGCTCGGTCCTCAGGGCGAGTGCAGGCAGCAGCCAGCGAGTCAGGCGGCGGCTGAGGCCGGGAGGGCAGCGGGGGAGAGTCAGGAAGGGTCACAGGGGCCCAGACGGCCACAGCGACTGAGGCCGAGGCCGAGGCGGGAGGTCAGACCGAGGAGAGGCTTATGGGAAAGGCTGGTTCGTTTAACCTGGGGCTGGAGGAGGGCTCTGCGGAGGCCCTGGAGCGCGAGAAAGGCGAGTCATTGTGAGCACGGCCGGGGTGAGGGCGGGTGATGCACAGACACTGTCCCACCTCAGACACCTCGTGAGGAAGCGGGGTCTTTGGAAAAGACGACAACGCTGGGAACAGAGGCAGCAGGAGAAGAGGAGCCCAAACAGGAGGTGGAGGGACGCACGCAGGAGCCACAGGCTGCGCAGGGCGGTGAGGATGGACATTGGACGGCACCATTCAGGGTCCCCGGGAGTCCAACTCAGTGGCACATCGCACACGCTGGGGGTGGAGGAGGGGTGGAAAGTGCTCTCCTGCATCAGTTTTAGCAGCTACAGCAGAAACCACATTGCGTGAAAGTCATAATCCCCGGGCTCCTCCCTTAGGAGAGGACTTGAGTGGCTTGTCCTGTCCTCACGCTGAGTGCTTACAGTGTGGCTGTGTCTGGGGAGCAGATGTAACAAAGATGTTTGTTTTACTGACAGCAGAAGAGAAGGATTCCTTTTTTAAAATGTCAGCTTCATTGAGTGATAACTGAGAAAATTGTAAGATTTAAAGTGTACATCACGGTGATTTGATACATGGATATGCTGTGAAGAGAAAGGTTAAAATCAAAGTCATTATTGGGCCAAGGATGTGGTTGCCATGTGCATGCGTGGCTGGCTGTGTTTTCATTTGTGTGGGCTTGCGGGGAGAATTGGACACATGACCCCCCCATCCAGGGGTGGCCAGGCAGCACGTTGGCATATGTCCTTCTAGATTTTTGTTGTTTTTCTTAGGTTTAACAAAATCAGGAGTATATAACTACTTACCATATCAGTATTTTAACAAGGTGTTTTTCTTAATACAGTAAAAATAATGCGATACATGTTAAAATTTGCTTGTATTCTGTTTTATTTAGTAAATATGAATCAATTCATTATTACAAGTTTAGTAAATATTAATACCAACAGAAAAATATTGGTTGGTTAAACACTTAAACTCGTACAGAAGTTTTAAAATCTGGACTCTTTATATCTTTAGGTAAATATGGTAGTTCGCTTTTATCAATGTAAGGTACTACATGTTAAAGAATTTAAAGTTGTTCCTGAGGAAATGTTTTTACCCCCTCAATTCAGCTTTAGGATTAAATTTGATTTTGAAGTTGTTTTTCTGTTTTTCTTCCCAGCTCCAAATACTTTAGAACATGCTCACGAGGCGAGCATTTAACGATAGAGGTAAGCAGAATGAGTAATGTGATTGGATACAAGTATCTTCGGGAGGGTTGTGTTTTTTTTTTAATCAAGGGGGAAAGATCAGGACGAAAATTTAGTGTGGATTGTATATTCTAGTGTTATTGATGCTGGCAAAGAGGAAAGAATTGTGGGTTTGTTTTTTTTTTTTATGAGGAGGGGTTGCATAGGGAAATGTGGGCAGCAGATCCATTTCTACTCAAAAAGTAGTTACTTTTCCACCCCACGGCGCAAGGCCGGGTGCCCCCTGTCAGTAAGGCGGTGGCTGCCAGCAGGTGCGGGCCTGCCCCGTGCAGAGGACCCTGGAGTTAGAGCTTGTTCATTTTCAGCAGCTGCACAGTAGAATTCCTGAGTCGCTTTGTCTTTGTGTGTAAAACCTAACAGTGGAATCTCCCATGGATTCAGCCTCCTGTACACCAGCTGCTGCACCATGTAGCTGATGAGTGTCACTGTTCCTGACTCTTAGGACAGTCATCCCATGTTATGGTTGGTGGGTGAAGACAGTGGGCCCCCACACACAGCCTGTAAGTGGCGGAATTTAAATCCCAGTCCCAGCTGCCTGGCTCCGAAGCTTGAGCACTGACTGCACTTGGCTGTCTTCTTTATTAAATAAGGAAGCATAGAAACCAGAAATCAGTTTTTAAAAAGTCACAAACAAATACAGAAAACAAGTTCAGGATCATCATTTTAAACTGTATAATTTGAACCTTCCATGGTTTTCTTTTTTTTAAAATTATTAACGTATTTTTATGTATTCAGAGAGGAAGGTAGAGGGAGGGAGAGAGAGAAGCATCAACGATGAGGCAGAATCAATGATGGGCTCTTCCTGCACGCCCCACACTGGGGATGGAGCCCGCAACCAAGCCCCCACTGAGCTGATACACCCGGCACAGCTGTGCCGTCCGCGGAGGCTCCCAGTGCAGAGCCGCCCTGCCAGCCTCCATCTTGACTGGGCTAATTTGCATACAGCCACTCTGATTGGCTGGGAGGCGTGGCTTGGCTGGTGGGCGTGGCTTAAGTGTCTCGGGTGATGGTCAATTTGCATATCACTCTTTTATTCAATTAGGTTCTTGTTGGGATATCTTTTCAATTCTTGTTTTTTGAGTAATTTTCCTTCTAACATTAAGTTAATCTGAATTCAAGTGGGAATTCTAGCTGTGTGGGTTTAAAACATCCGTACAAAATATCCAATTCAGATGAAAATTTTGGTTATCAGTTTCTCATTTATATAGCTTCTTGCTGTGAGTCTCCTTTTTGTTTTTTATGTAAAGTCATAAATGAAAAAGATAGCTTGTCGCGGCTATCTTGTAGTACTGTTCAATATGTTTCAACTGACCTCATGTGTAAAAAGAAATTAATTATCTTACTTTTTAGGTGAAAACGTGACATCATTATTTGTGGGATATGTACCTGAAACAAATAGCTCTCCTGACATTTGCTTTCTTGTTCTTTCAGTTTGAGAATCTGGTCGAAAGTGATGAAGTAAGTATTTCAATGACAGTGCAAAGTCCTTATTGACCTCATTGGTCATCTAATTCGTTCTGACAACTCATGGGGGTTTTTTTCCCTCATTTTAATGTAAGTTTTAAAAATATGTTTTTATTGATTTGCGAGAGAGGAAGGGAAGGGGAGAGAGAGAAACACCAGTTGGCTGCCTCCTGCACGCCCCTCCTGGGGGTCGAGCCCACAGCCCGGGCAGGTACCTTGACTGGGCGCCAAACCAGTGACCCCTTTGTTCACCCGCTCAGCCACACTGGACAGGCATTAATTCATTTTTAAATAGCATTTACGTCATTTACTTTTAAATTAGAATTTTTATTCTTTGCTTTTTACTGTTCTTTATTTTCATCTTTCGCTAATTTATATTATCAAATAATTCAGAATTTCCTACTATAGAACATATGTAGTACTATATACAATTTAATTTTTATGTAGTTCTGTATGTCAGTTATGCATATTATAATATCAGCTATATAACACAGGTTTTAAAAGCAATCTCCAGAACTCAAGGAACTTTAAAAAGGGGTATTTCCAACCTTCTGCCATTGGGTAGATAAAATTCTCACAACCCAGAGTAGACACATTCTTTAACCATAGTTTTCATGAATTTCCGGGGGTAGAATTTATACATGTTCATTCTACAATCAAGTTTCTGACTTTTGCTATTATCATTTCCATCAGTTACTTGTGGTTGATACTTTGCATTTCATCTCATCTAAAACTCAAGTCACTTTTCAGGTGCAGTCCACGGACAAAAACGTTCCACTATTTCCGTAAAGTGCATTGTAGGGCTAGTGAAATGGGTGTCTGCTTCCGGTGTGCCGGTGCAGTGAGAAGAGCTTTAACTGCTGATGTTCATCCTCCCCAAACGAACTGTGGCAGTTGGTGCCCGTTGCTTGCCCTCCCCTGGGCCCCGGCCCCACGTCTCTGAAATGAGCGAGGCTAGAAGAGCCTGCAGGCCCTGACCTGCTGTCCGTTTTGTTTTCTAAGAAAAGAGGAGAATGTGTGGAACCACGTTTAAAGTTGCTCCTCAGCCCGGCCTTTCCCGGCGTGGACCGAGTGCATGTTGGTGGTGGGGGTCCTGAGGAGAGCTGCTGGGAAAGAGGTCACTAAGTCTGTTCAGCTCAGCATCTCCCAGAGCATTCTGGGTGTGCGTCCTCATAACCCTCAGTACATACCATCATAGGATAGAACACATTCAGGAAGCTTACCTTCAGTTTCCCAGCGAAGTTTCTCCCTGATACTTGAATGTTTCATAGAACCCAGTTTTTTTTCCTTTTCAAAGGTCACTTTCATCTCCATGTTTGTTGGGTTTTTTAAACACAGTGAAGGCCAACATCCAGCCTGATACTTTGAAAGTTCTGACAAATGTTAAATGTAAGCGCTCCTTCAGGCTTCAGGATAGTCCACGCAGCATCCCTGATTTTAAAATGTTTCCTTCTAAGAGAGGAAGGAGGCGGAGATGCCTGTTGTCCCACCTGTTGGTGCATCCACTGGGTGATGCTTCTTCGCGCCCTGACCGGGGATTGAGCTTGCAGCCTTGGCGCATCAGGACCTGATGACAGCAGCCACTGAGCCACCCAGCCAGGGCCACGCTGCTCTTTGGAAGGCTCTGTGGTCCCGCGTGTTTGGCTGCTTTTGTTCTTGCTGCCCAGCCTTTCCCTCTTGCATCGTGTTCTGCGTTTGGCGGGGTGGACTGTTTGCAGTGCTGTTTCCGATTCGTTTGGCCCACGTGGGGCTTTGTTTCTGCTCTTCCTTAGCATCAATCGGAACTCAGATGTGACCAGCTTCACTCTGTAAGACGGACACGTGAGCCCAGATCAGTCTTGAAGTTAGGGTTTCCTTTGGAGGGAATAAAAAGCTGTAGGCACTCTCACATCCTGTGGAAAGGGAATGAAGACAGTGGGTTCTCCTTCTGTGAGAATGAGCTGAACTTGCAGGAACCAGAACACCCGCCTCGGGGAGGTAACAGAATCAGGTGCTCAGGCTTCTGCCCCTTTTCATCTGTTAGTCAGTGTATAGCCTTGTTCATGTCTCTGACACCTCATTTTAATAAATGTTATTGACTCGCACTCACAGCCAGCAGCACTTCACATGTGCACGGGGCCCTTGAAGCAGAGAAAGCACCGGGAAAGCATAGACATGTGAACACCGTGGCATGACATAGGCTGTAAAAGGAACACAGCCTGCGAGCTGACACCAGAGGGTGAACCCCGTGTGCTCTGCTTCCCGGGATGCGCACACGGGCGCCCGGGTTGGCTGCGCCACACGAGCCTGGGAGTCCCGGCAGGTGCAGGGCAGCTGGTTGAGGGGCTTCTGGTGGATGTGAGCTGGGAGGTGAGCTTACACCCGGAGTCCACGAGGGATGAGGGCATAGAGAGCATGTCTGGTCCGAGCCTGACCCATGTAGCACAAATATTTGTTAGAAAATTGAAGATATATCCAGCCATTTGTTGTTATATAATTAAGCTAAGTATTAGACTAAATTTTGCCTTCGCAAAATAGTAAAATTTTAAAGCTTTTAAATAAATAAACTTGTTCACTATGATAAAAAAGATAAGTGGAATATTTTGATTAAAGTTTTTTTATTGATTTGTCTGAAATAGAGTTATGCTAATGAAGCATGTTAATTGCTTGATTTATTTTCTGTGCAGGGGGAAAGCCCAGGAAGCAGTCACAGGTAAGGGACTTGGATTTGTGCTGCAGGAGCTCTGAGGGCCGGGCTGTCATCTGTTTGCTCTGAACTGCTTCCCCCTCAGACCTGGCTTTTCCACAAGATTCAGGCAAACAGCGCCCGTCGAGGACAACTGTGGACACTAAACAGTGGGATGCACATGAACCATTTACATTTTCTCTTAATTTTTAAAACTTTATCTTCCTCTTATTTAGGATGTTCTAAAGCTTCTTTTACTAATTACAGATTTTTAAATATCACTCCATAGTAACTAGAACCTCAGTACTCTAACTTACTTAAAATTCCTTGAGCTAAGTACTTGAAAAAGAGCCTCTGTCTGTAAGTTGAAATCGAGTTGCTAATGTCAAGAGAATATTTCAATGTGTTTCATGTCTGAATGTGTATCTCTTCACTTGTGTGGGTTGGCTGACGCTTATTAAGCACTGTCCGTGGCCGGTCACTGTGCTGGAGGCCGGGTTAGCGTCACACGTGTTCTCTGCGTCAGAGGAAGAAGCTCCTTTCTGTGTGAGGCCGGGGAAGCTGTAACTAGCAGCTGGAGAGCATTCGAGGAGACCTGGAGGAGAGGCCTTTGTCCACTGTGTGGGAGGGAGGCGCGTCCGGGAGGCGTCTCTAGGAGAGGCACCTGGGCTCATCCTTGAGGGTGACTAGTGGTGGCTGTCCCCAGGGGAGAGCCTTCCAGGAGGAGGAACTGAGAGGGCAGTCGTGAGAATTGACTGGGAAGAGGCGCAAGGCCACCTGGTGGTGATGGGAAGGATCTGTTCCTGGTGTTGGCAGCTAAGAGTGTACACCGTTGTCACAGCAAACCACTGAACACTTAAAATTTGTATTTTATTTTCTATAAGTTAGACCTCAGAACAAACAAACATGCCCACCCTGGCAGAGGAAAAGAAGTGAGATACGTCACCTTTCGGGTCGGCTGAGAGGGTGATAGGTCTTGGCGTCACCTGCCTGCGGTGGGGGACGAGGAGGGTGGGCTGAGCAGTGGACTTGAGGAGTCTGAACGCAGCTCGATGGGTGACCAGGAGGCCCAGGGCGAGGGCAGCCCCTGGCAGAGTGGAGACACGTGGGCTGAGGGAAGGCAGGGTTGCCAGTGCTCGCAGGAGCCGAGGGACCAGCCGTGGTTCTCCTTTGCTGCCTGATTAGCGATGGGAGCAGGGGAGACCCATTGACTGATGGGAAGATGGTCCCAGCTCGGCCGCAGCCTGTGGCTCCACCTGTTTCCCTCCCACGTGTGATCTCTCTATCTCCTTAGGGCTGCTGTGAGGATGAACTCTAGTTCATGGGCATAGAGCACCTGCCACGCGCTGAGTGCTGGCTGCTGCCCCGATTGTGCATTTACTCTGGGACTTGGGCTGAGATGGATGAGAGAAGGAGGAGGTAGTGATGGATCTAGGTGAGAGGGAGGGTTTGCCTTCTTTCCTCCCTCCCGTCACATGGCAGAGGTGATGGGAAGGAAGAGTGTGGTGGCTGATGCCCCTTATTTCCCAGAGCCCTGAGGGTGACTGAAGAGGAGGCAGTTGGGTAAGGAGTGCAGGGATTGTGTGGAGATGCTCATGGCCAGGGTGGACGGGAGGCAGGTGACTGTGTGCAAGTGACGGTCGACAGACCGAGGGTCAGGCATGCTGGACTCTGCAGCTGTCAGCCTCGGTGGGAGCGCGAGGCGGTGGCGGGGAGGCTGGGGAGGGAGGCATGGCGGTGCAGGCGAGGCGGGGGAGGCTGGTGAGAAGAGGCCGAGACCCGCATGGTGCCCGAACTGGCCGGAAGTGACCTTGGCCTGGACCTGATCAGAGGCAGCAGCACATGGGGGCTCAGGCTGGGCCAGAGCCAGAGTGAAGGCCACGGAGGTCACGTGTCTCCGCAGGTGGTTGTAGTTCAGAACACTCGGGTGCTGTGCCGCCTTCCTCAGTTTCCACCCCGCAGGCCGTGTGTCGGGACGAGTGCTGTTTCACACAAGTGACAGCGTCAGGTTGTGTTAATACACTTCAGTAGTAAATTTCAGAATTTCCGCTTTTGAGTGTTTTATTTGGACTCAGAGTCATCAGACGTTTTCTTTCTTTCCTCCTCTTGTTTCTGTGCAGGCCTCTTACTGAGGAGGAAATGGTTGACCTAAGAGAGAGGCATTATGATGCTATTGCTGAGAAACAGAAAGATCTTGATATGAAAATTCACCAAGAGGTAAGTAGTCTGTTACATTGCTTTTATATATGTTATTACAAAGGGTCTTTTAATAGGGGAAAGTTGTCATTGACTAATATATTGCATACAAAATCCTTGGACCTACCTTTAAACATATACAAGTGAACTTATTTAAAAGATAAACATTATTTCAGCCTATTATGATTTATTTCTGTTTGGTTCAATCTGTCAGCACACAGATGGAGAGCACACTTCTCCTAAAGATGCTCATTCGCAGGCAGGGGCTCCAGCAGGACACGGGCGCTTTGTGTTTAAAACCAGCTTTTAACCTTTGCTGTTTCACAATAAGTGTGGTTTTTAAAAAGCCTTTTTGTCTGTCTCAGATTTATTTGTTCTTAATGAGCCAACTGCTTCTAACAGTCATAAATGTTGTATTTATTTTAATGTATCCACAGGATGGCCCGTAATTACAATAGGTAATCTATAATAGGTAATATTAGCTTTAAAAACAAAAATGTGTTGACATTTATGCTTAAGCGTTACTTGAAATGCAGTAGGTTATCACGAGGGCAGGGAGTGCTGTTGGGAATGGCAGGACATAGATGTGAGCGGCCTGGTGTGATCAGCCGGAGGGAGCTGGGAGGGCCAGACCCTTCCTTACACCGTCAGGGCCAATGGGCAGTGGACTGTTGGTGAGGATTCTGAGGAAGAAGCAGTTCTGTGTTTATGCAAATTACATGCTGCTACTGCATAATTTCAGCTTCTAGAGAATTCTGTAAAATGATTGACTTCCTTTGGGTATTTTATAAAAAGAGAAATTGAAATGAGAAATCACAAAAAGCTGAGTTCTGCCATGCTTTGAAGGCATCAATGTTTTCATTTATTTTTCTTTTATGAGTAGAAGCGTTTTGTTTTGAGAGCAGTTAGGTTCTGATTCTGTTAATCCTTATGTTTTGTTCATGCACAGTTAGCCTTACAGGAGGAGAAGTTAAGACTAGAAGAGGAGGCTGTGTACGCTGCCCAGCGCGAAGCAGCCAGGGCAGCACAGCAGCGAAAGCTCTTGGAGGTGAGGGACCCCCGCGCTAGGGCGGCTCTTGTCCTGCTTCTCTCTGACCGGCGGCCGAGCTCCTCTGTCCCCGACAATCAGGGGCTTCTGTGTAACAAATGTATTCCTGCCTGTATTTCTAGGAATTTAAGGCCATTAGTTGGGCTTTAACAGGTAGGAATGACATCCGATTGTACGCTTGATGCTGACCGCTGTTTGCCTTAGGGTAACAGGTGCTAGCTCTTGTTTATCCCAAAGGTCAGCTTCAGTTTTCTAAAATCCAGTATTCTGTTGGAAAAAATACATATACTGTTAGACAGAAACAGGGCAAAACTAGTCTTTTTAAGTTTAATTTTGTCAGTTTTTTGTTGTTTTTTAAAAAACAAGGCCTTGAGTTGCTGGAATTTTCTATCCTTCCTAGATCAGGTAAGCGGGCACTTTTGCTCTCAGGGATGTTGTAAGTTTCTCATCTTCATTCTTGTGTCTTTGGGAGATTGGGAGTTTGAGCCTTGAAATCTCTGCCATGTTATTAGAGAAGTCAAGAGATTCGCCATATCTTACCAGTTCACGGTGTTCCGCATGCATGTCGAACTCCAAGGCTAACACGGGCCAAACACACGAGGCATGCGGCCCATGAGCCGTGAGTTTGACATGCTTGGTGTAGGGCATTACAATGCCCGGAGTTCTGACGGCAGCTTTCGAGGAGCCTGGCTGAGTGTCCGGAACTGTCCTCAGTGGTTCACAAGTCTTACCCGTTCAGTCCTCACGACAATCCAAGGTGTTAGGTCATATGTTGAGCCCCATTTTATAGCTGAGGAAGCAGAGGGACAGAGGTGAGGTGCCGGCTGGGATTCTAGAGCTAATGACGCAGAACCCGAGGTCAGCTCAGCAGACGCGGCCAGCATCCTGCTCAGTGTCTCCCACATCCTTTGCCTGGGGGAGCGCGCTCTGCTGTGCTCATGACCGGGGCAGAGGTCACATCACAAACAATGATTGTAACTCAGAGAAGCCACAGCCTCATGTCCGTCACAGCTGTGGGATTTCTGTGTGACCTGTGTCTGTTATCTCACTCGCACATGCGTGTTTCAGCAGAATAATTAGATCACACGAGAATGTCTTTTTTTTTTTTAGTAATTTATAAATTGTGGGGAAGTTTAAAAATGAACTCACCTCTACTAAGAAATAAAAGTATTTTTCTGGTTGTAATGTAGGCCACTCTTTTTACTGTAATTCTTATCTGCTCACCTTTTAAAGACAAAGCATTGTGTACGCATCACAGACTCCACAGCCAGCCCAGCACACACCCACACAGGCAGGCACAGGTACACAGGGCGCATCTGCTCTTCGCGGCAGCCCTGAGAGTTTGCTGGGGTGTCACAGCCTCTGTCACTTACAGATGAACAAACAGGAGTCAGGGACACACAGCTGATCGCTGTCAGCGCAGCCTGCCAGGTCCGCTCGGGCCATGCTGCTTCCCCCCCAGAACAGAGCAGCCTGCACACCCTGCCCCTCGGCCTTCCCAGTGCTAGGAGTCCTCAGGTGTGGAAGGCTGTTGAGGATGTATCTTTTTAAAGTTATCTTTTTAAAACACTGAATATTCTGACCACTTAAGGATTAGACACTGATAAATTGAGTGACATTCTAACCATAAATATGAGAATGTAGAAGTAACAGTGGTGAATTTAAGGGGAAAGCCTTCAGTGGAATAACTTCCTAAGTTTTTGTGTTTTCTTTTACAAACTACAAAAAAGCGCATCTGGCATCGCATGACTGGTCTTAACGCTCTGCTTGTGCGGCAGTGACTTTGTCCCACTTCGTGTTTCCAAGCAGGAGAGGCTGGGCGCTGTTCCCGGATGCCGCCCCCCCAGCGGAGCCGAGTGCCCCAGGTACAGCCAGTGCGCGGCGTGTCGGTGGACACCCTCACCTGCCTGTTCCCCAAAGATCAGTGCTTGTCAAAGACATGCGCTTGCGAGAATACCAAGCATTGCTTCACGCTGAAAGTGATCGTTTCTTGAAGCAGATCCTATGGTCTTCTGCGTAGAAATGATGCCACGACACACTGAATGCCTTGGGATGAGCCACTGGTGCCTGTCGTTTGTGCTGCCCCTTAGCCCCGCTGCTCTTACAGTCTGGTCATTTTTGGATGAGTGTTTCCTGCTCATTCTAAGAGCCTGTCCCACGCTGCATTATGACCCATTGTGAAGTGGGAGTTATGGCTAAGCTGTGGGGATGTGACACCAGAATTAGCCAAACTCTTAGCTTCAGTGTATTGCTAACATTAAGAAAATTAAGCCCTGTTATTCTAATGGTGCAGTAGTTATGCGCTTGTGGGGGACAGACCATCAAGCCAAAACATCATCATTAATTTAAACATTCATTATGTTCCATCTGCTATGAATATACAACAGTTGTTTCACTTTGTTACAGCTCAGGACCAGAAGACGACTTCGAATCTTGTATGCGAAACGTAAAGTCGCAGTATGAAGTGTTTCGAAGTAGCAGTAAGTCCTTAAAGTATTCTGTGTGCGATTCACGCCTCCTTTAGCTCATCAAGCAGGCGATAGTTGGGGGTCCCGGCTCTATTTCGGGGAACTCCCGCCTTTGGTTCCTGCTGCCCTTAATACACAACAGGAGTTGGAGAGAGCAGTCTCGGGCCCTTTCTGTAGATTTCTGTGGGGAGTCAGGGCCTCATGTTGTAGTTCTACTCTGAGCCCAGCCTCCCAGAAAGAGAAAGGAGAGGTAGGAGCTGTAACTCGGAGGATTCCTGAGGGAGAGGCTGTGCTCCATGGTGCAGAGGGACCTCCCCCTTAAGTACAGACTGCCTTTTTCACTTGCTTTGTCATTTTTATTTTTTCCTTTGTTTTCCCCTCTCCCCCTTGTAATGGATTATTATGAATATTTGAAAAGTTTATAATTCATTTACATTTGCATGTTTGCTGTGCTGCTCAATGGCGGAACCACAGAAAAGGGTGGGGGTGCTGTATGTTATTCTAAACAAGCTTACAGATATAATGGTTTCTCCTTGTTTCTGTGACAATAAGAGGCATGGAAGTGTTTGGGGGAGAAAGATTCCTGCAGAGTAAGTGGTTGTGGTAATGAGTACAGACGACCAGTCACACTTAATCATATTTGGTGTATATTCCAGGACTCTCGTCAGATGCCACCGTTTTGACACCAAATACAGAAAGCAGCTGTGACTTAATGACCAAAACCAAATCGACGAGTGGAAATGACGACAGCACGTCCTTGGATCTGGAGTGGGAAGATGAAGAAGGTATCTGACACTCACCGTTCACCTGACGTGTGCAGTTACTCTGCTAATTTATAGAAATCAACTTGCTGTTTTCCTTTTCCTTTTTATTTTTTGTTGAAAGTATTATATGTCTCCTTTTTCCCGATTGACCTCTCCCCAGCTGCTTCCCCTCCCCAGCACATGTCCCTGCACCTTACTGTCTGTGACCTTTGGTTATGCTTTATGCATGCACACAAGTCCTTTGGTTGATCTCCTGCCCCCACCTTCCCTCCCTGGCTTGATGGATGCTTCTGTGTCTCTGGATCCATTTTAGTTTATCAGTTTATGTTGTTCTTTATATTCCATAAATGAGTGAGATCATGTGGTATTTTTCTTTCTCTGACTGGCTTATTTCACTTAGCATAATGCTCTCCAGGTCCTTCATGCTGTTGTAGATGGTAAGAATTCTTTCTTTTTTACAGCAGCATAGTATTCCATTGTGTAGATGTACCACAGTTTTCTAATCCACTCATCTGCTGATGGGCACTTAGGCTGTTTCCAAATCTTAGCTATGGTGAATTGTGCTGCTATGAACATAGGGGTGCATATATCCTTTCTAATTGGTGTTTCTGGTTTCTTGGGATATATTCCTAGAAGTGGGATCACTGGGTCAATTGGGAGATCCATTTTTAAATTTTTGAGGAAACGCCATACTGTTCTCCACAGTGGCTGCACCACTCTGCATTCCCACCAGCAGTGCAAAAGGATTCCTTTTCCTCCACATCCTCTCCATCACTTGTTGATGATAGCCATTCTGACAGGTGTGAGATGGTACCTCATTGTCATTTTGATTTGCATCTCTCCAATGATTAGTGAGCATGTTTTCACGTGTCTCTTGGCCTTCCTTATGTCCTCTTTCAAAAAGTGTCTATTTAGATCCTTTGCCCATATTTTGATTGGATTGTTTATCTTCATTTTATTGTACGAGTTCCTTATACATTTTGGAGATTAAATCCTTATTGGATGTGTTATTGGCAAATATGTTCTCCCATGCAGTGGGCTTTCTTGTTTTGTGGATGGTTTCTTTTGCTGTGCAGAAGCTTTTTATTTTGATGTAGTCCCATTTGTTTATTTTCTCCTTAGTTTCCATTGTCCTAGGAGATGTATTGGTAAAGATATTGCTACAACAAATGTCTGATGTTTTGCTGCCTATGGTTTCTTCTAAGATTTTTATGGTTTCCCGTCTTACATTTAAGTCTATTATCCATCTTGAGTTTAGTTTTGTTAAGGTCTACTTTCATTGTGTTGCACATGTCTGTTCAGCTTTCCCAACACCATTTATTGAAGAGACTGTCTTAACTCCATTATATGCTCTTGCCTCCTTCGTCAAATATTAAGTGAGCATAATGGCTTGGGTCAATTTCTGGATTCTCTGTTCTGTTCCATTGGTCTATATGTCTGTTCTTGTTCCAGTATGCAGCGGTTTTGAGAATAGTGGCTTTATAATACAGCTTGATATCTGGTATTGTGGTCCCTCCAGCTTTGTTCTTCTTAAGATTGCTGCAGCTATTTGGGGTCTTTTTTTATTCCATATAAAATTTTGGAGAGTTTGTTCTAGGTCTATGAAATATGCTGTTGCTATTTAGTGGGGATTTATTGAATCTATAGATTGCTTTGGATAGTGTAGATATTCTAATGATATTGATTCTACCAATCCATGAAAATGATATATTCTTCTATTTGTTTATGTCTTCCTCTATCTCTTTTCAGTGTCCTGTAATTTTCTGAGCGCAGGTCTTTTACCTCCTTAGTTAACTTTATTCCTAGGTATCTTAATTTTTGTTGTTGCAATGGTAAATGGGTTTGTTTTATTAAAGTTTCTTTTTCTGTGAGTTCATTATTGGTGTATAAAAAAGCCATATTTCTGGGTGTTAATTTTATATCCTGCTACTTTGCCAAATTTTACTTATTAAATCTAGTAGTTTTTTGTTGGAATCTTTAGGGTTTTCTGTTCACAATATCATGTCATCTGCAAATATTGACAGTTTTACTTCTTCTTTTCCAATTTGGATGCCTGTATTTCTTCTTCTTGTCTGATCGCTGTGTCTAGGACTTCCAGGACTGTGTTGAATAATAGTGGTGAAAGCAGGCATCCTTGTCTAGTTCTGTTCTTAAGGGAAACATACTTTTAATTTTTGCCCATTGAGTATGATGCTGACTCTAGGTTTGTCATATATGGCCTTTACCCTGTTGAAGTATGATCCCTCTATTCCCACTTCACTGAGAGTTTTTATCAAAAAGGGTGCTGTATTTTGTCTAATGTTTTTTCTGCATCTATTGATATAATCCTATGGTTTTTATCTTTCAGTTTGTTTACATTTATTGATTTGCAAATATTGTACCACCCTTGTATCCCTAGAATAAATCCCACTTTACCATGATGTATGATCTCCTTAATATTTTGCTGGATCTGATTTGCTAATATTTTGTTGAGGATTTTAGCATCTGTGTTCATCAGGGATATTGGCTTATAATTCTCTTTCTTTGTAGTGTCTTTATCTGGTTTTGGAATTAGGGTAATGCTGGTTTCATAAAAAGAGCTTGGAAGTGTTTCTTCCTCTTGATGTTTTTGGAGTAGTTTGAGGAGGGTAGGTGTTCTTCTTTGAATGTTTGGTAAGATTCACCTGTAAATCCATCCGGTCCAAGATTTTTGTTTACTGGAAGTTTTAAAATTACTGCTTCAATTTCTTTGGTTGTTATTGGCCTATTCAGGTTTCATCATTCTTCTTGTTTGTATTTTGGAAGATTGTATGTTTCTAAGAATTTTTCCATTTCACCCAGATTGTCCAGTTTTTTGGCATATAGTTGTTCATAGTATTTGCTTACAATCCTTTGTATCTCTGTCGTGTCCATTTTATGTCACTTCTTTCACCTCTGATTTTATTTATTTGGGTCCTCTCTCTTTGTTTCTTGATGAGGATGAGTCTGGCTAAAGGTTCAGTTACCTTATTTATCTTTTTAAAGAACCAGCTCTTGGACTTGTTGATCTTTTGTACTGTTTTATTTGTTTTGTTTTTGTCTCTATGTCATTTATTTCTGCTCTGATCTTTATTATTTCCTTCCTTCTACTGCCTCTGGGCTTTTCTTGCTGTTCTCTTTCTAATTCATTTAGTTGTAGGGTTAGATAGTTTCTTAGTTCTTTTTCTTGTTTCTAGAGGGAGGCCTGCAGTGCTATGAACTTCCCTCTCAGGACTGCTTTCATGGTGTTCCATAGGTTTGGGGTGATTGTATGTTTATTTTCATTTGTTTCCAGGAAGTTTTTAATTTCTTGCTTGATCTCATTGGTAGCCCATTAATCTAATCTAATCTAATCTAATCTAATAAAAGAGTAATATGCAAATTTGTGTCACTTGGCTACATCTGAAGCCACGCCCACCAGCCAATCAGAGTGACTATATGCAAATTAACCCAACCAAGATGGCGGCCGGCAGCCACAGAGCTAGAGCAAACAGGAGGCTTCATTGCCCCAGCGATGGAGGAAGCTGCCGGCCTAGGCAAGCTGTTGCCTCCGCTCAAGACAACAAAATTTCAATTATAGAAGACAAATAAACCCCAGATACCAGCTTCCAGCCAGCCTCGCTGGGAGCTTGGGTAACTGGGGGCTGTGGCCAGCCTGCAAACAGCCATCAGCCCCTCACCCTGGATGGCCCCACCCTCATGGGGTGAGGGTCCGTGCTGGGGGGCTTGGCCAGCCTGCAAACAGCCATCAGCCCCTCACCTAGACTGGCCAGGCATCCCAGCAGGGACCCCGACCCTGAAGGGGAAGTGGCCAGCCTGCAAACAGCACTCAGCCCCTCACCCAGGCTGGCCAGGCACCCCAGCAGGGACCCTGACCCTGAAGGGGATGTGGCCAGTCTGAAAATGGCCCTCAACCCCTCACCCAGGCTGGCCAGGAACCCCAGCAGTACCCCCCACACTGATCCAGGACACCCTACAGGGCAAACCAGCTGGCTCCCCACCGATGCACCAGGCCTCTATCCTATATAATAAAAGAGTAATACACAAATTGACCCTAACAGCAGAACCACTGGAAATGACTGGTCACTATGACACACACTGACCACCAGGGGCGTATGTTCAATGCAGGAGCTTCCCCTGTTGGTCAGTGCACTCCCACAGGGGGAGCTCTGCTCAGCCACAAGCCAGGCTGATGACTGCCAGTGCAGCGGTGGTGGTGGGAGCCTCTCCTGCCTCCTTAGCAGCACTAAGGATGTCCAACTGCAGCTTAGACCTGCTCCCCGCTGGCAAGTGGATATCCCCCGAGGGCTCCCAGGCTGCCAGAGGGATGTCTGACTGCCAGCTTAGGCCCAATCGCCCAGGGAGCGGGCCTAAGCCCGCAGGTGGACATCCCCCGAGGGGTCCCAGACTGCGAGAGGGCACAGGCCAGGCTGAAGGACCCCCCCCAAGTGCACAAATTTTTGTGCACTGGGCCTCTAGTTGTTTAATAACATGCTAGTTAGCCTCCATGTGTTTGAGTGTTTTTGAGGTTTTTTTATTGTAGTTGATTTCTAACTTCATGCCATTGTGATATGAGAAGATGCTTGTTTTATATCAGTCTTCTTGAATTTGTATAAACTTATTTTGTGCACTAATATGTGGTCTGTCTTTGAGAATGTTCCGTGTGCACTTGAGAAGAATGTATATTCTATTGTTTTGGGGTGAAATGTTCTGTAAATGTCAGTTAGATCCATCTGATCTAGTGTGTCATTTAAGGCCTCTGTTTTCTTGTTATTTTTTGTCTGAAAGATCGATCCAGTGAAGTCAATGGTGTATTAAAGTCCCCTACTATAACTGTTGCTCTCAGTCTCTCCCTTAAGGTCCATCAAGAGTTCTTTAATGTCCTTCGGTGCTCCTGCGTTGGGTGCATGTATGTGTACAAGGGTTCCATTTTCTTGTGGAATCATTCCCTTTACTATTAATGTAGTGGCCTTGTCTCTTGTTACGGCCTTTGTTTTGAAGTCTGTTTTGTTTGATATGAGTATTGCTACTCCAGCTTTATTTTTCTTTCCCCTGGCATGGAATATATTTTTCCATCCCTTCATTTTTTCTCTGTGTATCTTTTGTTCTGAGATGGGTCTCATAGATAGCATGTATATGGGTCATGTTTTCTTATCCATTCAGTCACCCCATGTCTTTTGATGAACATTTAGTCCATTTACATTTAAGTTTATTATTGATAGGTATTTATTTATTGCCATTTTTTATTTCTTTATGCCTATGATCCTCTCCTTTTCTTCTTAAAGCAGTCCCTTTAACATTTTTTGCATTGCTGGTTTGGTGGTAATGTACTCTTTTAACCTTTTTTGTCTGGAAAGCTTTTTATTTCGCCTTCAATTTTAAATGATAGCCTCACTGGATACAGTAGTCTTGGATTTAGGCCCTTGTTTTTCATTATTTAGAGTACTTCATGCCACTGTCTTCTGGCCTGGAGTGTTTCCATTGAGAAGTAAGCTGTTATTCCAATGGGAATTCCTTTTTGCAAATGATTTTCTGCCTTTTTCTCTTGGTGCCTTTAAGTTTCTTTAACATTTGCCCTTTTAATTACAATGTGTCTGGGTGTGGGCCTCTTTGAGTTCATCTTGATTGGGATGCTCTGTGCCTCTTGAACGTGTGTGATAGTTTCCTTCACCAGGTTGGGCAAGTTTTCTGTGACTATTTCCTTAAACAGGTTATCTGTTCCTTGCTCACCTTCTTCTCCTTCTGGTATTCCTGTAATGCGAGTGTTGTTACATTTCATGTTGTCCCAGAGCTCTCTTAAACTATCTTCCTGCTTTTTAATTATATTTTCTGTTTGCTGCTCTAATTGGATATTTCTATCTTCTCTTTAAAATCACTGATTCAGTCCTTTGCTTCATCCAGTTCTTCTACTTTTCATCTACTTTTAATTCCTTCCAGTGTGTTCTTCATGTCAGAGATATCATTCTGCATTTCTATTCCTGTTAATGGTCTCTGTTTCCCGTCTCATGTGTCATAATTTGCTCTAAGTTCCTTAACCACCTTTATGATCATTGCTTTGAACTCTATGTCTGATAGGTTGTTTGCCTCTATCTCACTTAGTTCTTTTTCTAGAGAGTCTTCTCTCATTTAGGAGCTGTTTATTTGTCTCCCCATTTTATCTGTATCAGATAGGATGCTATGCCTCCCTGTCTTAGTGGGATGGTCTCATGTAGAAAGTGTCTTGAGGGGTCCAGTGGTGCAGCCTCTTCATTCCCCTGAGCTGGATGCTCTGGAATGCCCCCTTGTGTGTTTTGTTTGGGCTCCCCTGTTGTAACTGGGACTTGATTGTTGATGTCCCAGGTGTGGGAGGGACTGTCCCCCCCACCCCCCGACTTGCTGCCAGTGAGGTTCAACTCCAATGTCATCGTGCCAGCTTTCCAGTAGTCGGGGCTCCTTAGCTCATAGGCTGGTTCTGCCTTAAATCTCCATCTTGATTGACATTGTTCTGGGCTGTACTTCCTTCTCCCACAGAGCTGCTCCCACAGTTGTCAGCTGCAGGTGCTTGGGGTCCTGCTGACTTTTGCCTCCTAGATGTTAATTTTTCTTTTTCTTTTTTATTAATCCTCACCCCAGGATATTTTTCCATTGATTGTTTTTAGAGAGAGTGAAAGACAGAAATATCAATGTAAGAAACACATTGATTGGTTGCTTCCTGCACACACCCTGACCAGGGACCAGGCCCAGGAAGGAGCATGCACCCAAGGTACATGGAGTCTAACTCAGGACCCACAGGCTGACGCTCTATCCACTGAACCAAACCAGCTAGGGCTTAAATGTTAATTTTCCAATCTAAGGATTCCTCAGTCAGAAGAGTGGCTGCCCCCTTGTGGGCAGCCTAAAGCCAACAGCTAATTACCGTGGTTCATGACCAAGGGCAGTTTGTAGTTCTGGTCTTCCTGCATGTGGTGCTTTAGGCGGATTTCTCAATCTCTCCAAGCTGCAGTTTGTTTACCTAAAAGGGAGTAATAAACCTACTTTAAACATACTTATTCCCTGATTTGTCCTCACTGCCTGGTACATAACAGGCAGTTGATAAATATTTGGGGGAAAAAATGAAGGCATTAATGTTGTGAAGATTAAATAAAATTTCTGTAAAACACCCACTATAGGGTGTTGCAAATAGTAAGTACTCAGAATTAGAGCTAAAATGTGGACTTTTTAAGAAAAAAACTTCCACTGCATAAAGCCCAAGTTTTCATTTTAAGAAATAAGTAATCCAAACAGAAGAACCAATTGTAGAACATAGAACTTTAAGAGAAGTAATAAACATTACAATCTTCATAGGGTCTTGAGAAGGAATGGACCTTAGATATCCTCCCATCGAAGTCTTTTGTTTTATTAATAAAGAAACAGATATGTCAGCACTCAAATAATTTTACCAAGAATTGCTTTAACTTTGGTCTTCTTCTCAGCTAAGGACTGTTTCCTTGTTCCTGTACTGAGGTTATGGCATATTTGAATTCCAGTCAGTAGACTTTAAGTTTATTTTTGTTTTAGCATCTTGTTTAATTTGACCCAAAGCCTTTCAGTTATTTTAATTCCTATTCTGTCACCCATGCTGTATGCTAATCAGATTTGTGGGTGACATGACTTTGGAGGTCGTTATTGAGGTCATTAACTGGATCATTAATTACGTGGAGTCATGAACCAGTGAGGGTGGGGCAGAGCCCACTAGGAGCCTGCTTGTGGGCTGATAGGAGTCCAGCTTCCTTTGGCCCAGTCTCTCCAGCAAATGCAAACCTCAGAGCGATGTTAGCAGCAGCTTGTGTTTATGTCTTGTCTGTAGAAAGGACTTGCTCTGCTGTGTTGAGTCTTTGTGATTTTTCATGCGTGACAGACAACACTGACATGTATTTAAATGCTCTTCTGTTACTATAGGGTTTGATTCGTTAAGGTCAGAAAACAAAGTTACTGAATGTGTTTAGGAAAATCCCATATAATAAAGAGGGAATATGCAAATTGACCGTCACTCCAGTCAGTTTGCACCCATAGCTGAGGCTGAGTTCCCATAATGAGCCTTAAGGAGCAATGAGCAAGGACCTGAGGCTATGCGCCCACCCACCTCCTGCATGGGGCTTGACAGGAGACCTCAGGCTGCTCCCCCTGCCCTGGCACCACGCCAGAGGAACTCAGGCTGCACCCTCTTCCCTGGTGCCAGGCCGGGGGACCTCAGGCCATGCCCCCACCCCAGCACCAGGCCAGGGGACCTCAGGCTGTGCCCCCTGCCTCGGTGCCAGGCTGGGGGATCACATGCCACTCCCTCTGCCCAGCAGGGCTTGATGGGGGACCTCAGGCCGTGCCCCCCTGCCCTGGCACCAAGGGGACCTGAGGCTGCACCCCCCCCCCCACCTGGCAGTGCTTGACAGGGTGGGACCGGCTGGGTCTGGATCTAGCCCAATGAAGGGGAGCCGTCCAGGTTTGGGTCTCAAGCGATTTTGAGGTGCACGTGGGTGGTTAAAGACTTGACTCTGGGTTCCATGGTGCACTCCAGACTCTGACAGGAGGAAGATTTTCATATATGTTTTACTAATTTTCTTTAATCTCTACACTTCTATTATAGAGAAAGGGCAAATAGCAATATTAAAATATTTCCTCTAATTAATCCCCTTTTAATGTGTACGAATTTCATGCACTGGGCCCCTAGTCCTATATAATAAAGGGAATATGCAAATTGACCATCACTCCAGTCAATTTGCACCCACAGCTGAGGCTAAGTTCCCATAACGAGCCTTAAGGAGCAATCAGCAGGGACCTGAGGCTGCACGCCCACCCACCTCCTGCATGGGGCTTGGCAGGGGACCTCAGGTCGTGCCTTCCACCCGCAGGGCTTGACAGGAGACCTCAGGCTGCTCCCCCCACCCTGGCACCAGGCCAGAGGAACTCAGGCTGCACCCTCTTCCCTGGTGCCAGGCCGGGGAACCTCAGGCCATGCCCCTCGCCCTGGGCCCAGGTCAGGGTACCTGAGGCTGTGCCCCTCACCCAGCGGGACTTGACGGGGGCCCTCAAGCTGTGCCCTCTGCCCTGGTGCTGGGCCAGGGGACCTTAGGCCATGCCCCCCACCCCAGCATCAGGCCAGGGGACCTCAGGCTGTGCCCCCTGCCTCCGTGCCAGGCTGGGGGATCACAGGCCACTCCCTCCACCCAGCAGGGCTTGATGTGTTGAGCACCCAGGGGACCTGAGGCTGCACCCCTCCACCTGTCAGGGCTTGACAGGGTGGGACCAGCCGGGTCTGGATCTAGCCCAATGAAGGGGGGCCATCCAGGTTTGGGTCTCAAGCGATTTTGAGGTGCATCTGGGTGGTTGAAGACTTGACTCTGGGTTCCATGGTGCACCCCAGACCCTGACAGGAGGAAGATTTTCATAATACATTTTACTAATTTTCTTTAATCTTTGACACTTCTATTATAGAGAAAGGGCTAATAGCAATATTAAAATATTTCCTCTTTTAATGTGCACGAATTTCGTGCACTGGGCCACTAGTTTTCTTATAATCTCTTTTCTAGTCCTGAGTGTTAATTCTTTTGCTTATGTTGGTCCTACACTCACAAATTTAAATTTGTCTTCCCTCCCTGCCTTCCTTCTGCCAATAAAATGGCACTGTTTTTCTCCCAAGAATATGGGACTTTGTTTACTGGCCAGGAATGAGGTGTAGTCCCTGGCCCGCCTCGGCTGGGTTGTGTGGCAGAGCCGGGAGCCCTTCTCCTTCCTGCCAGGTTCCCAGCTGTGAGCAGAGCAGGAGAGCCGTGCGTAATATGTGTGAACATTATCGGGAACTAGCAGTGCTGGAGCAGGATGTTGTCAATATTTTTGGAGCCCCTGTTCCCTCTGGGAAAGGAAGTTATCACCTGGGGAGGAGAGGATCGGCAGGTGCACAAATCTGTCTGTATATGACTAATAACCATCAGGCCCTCCGTTCATTCCATGTGATTTATGGCTCCTCAGACATTTCATGTCCTCAGGTGGTTGCACTGCGTTCCAGCTGCCCTTGGGTGAGTGAGTGCGTCTCTCTAAGGCGCACTCCAGGGTGAGACGGGCTCCGGGGTGAGACGGGCTCCAGGGTGAGACGAGCTCCAGGGTGAGACGGGCTCCAGGGTGAGACGGTCATGACCCGTGAGAGGCCTCCCTGGTGTTGCCCTCTAACTCACAAGTCAGGTCTGATGGTTAAATACAAACTAGACTGTCACCCTGGGAAATCTTTTCATGTAGCCTTTCACCTTCGCTGAGATGTGTAACACCTTGGCCCCACCCCAGGCATGAATCGGATGCTCCCAGTGCGAGAGCGCTCTCGGACGGAGGAGGACATCCTGCGGGCGGCGCTCAGAGGCGGCCGGAGGCCCGGGAGCCACGCCGCGTCTGCCTCCGACGACTCCAATGGGCTGGAGTGGGAGAGCGATTTCGTGAGCGCCGACGTGGACGACAACGGCAACTCCGAGTTCTCCGGCTTCGTGAACCCCGTGCTGGACCTGTCAGAGTCCGGCGGAGAGCCACAGACACGAGGGGGTCAGATCTTGTGACCCTGCCTGGCAGGTGGGACCCCGTGCTAACCCCAGCGAGAACGTATAAATCATGCTGAGCCTTTTCATGGAGGTGGGAGCCTGTGTACATGCTGTCAGAAGGATCGGGTGGTGGGCTGTATCTGAACTGCTTCAGAACAAGTGCAATTTCATCATCTGCCTTCGTTTTCCAAACAAGTTCATGGTTCTGTCATAGCATCAAGTACATTCCTATGTGCATTTTGTAGGTGTTCTTTTTAGGGTAGCTTTGTTGGTTTTACTTAGTATGTCTGCAGAACAAGCTTATTTCCGTGTCTGCCTGAGAGTATTAAGGCTTTTGGTGTTATGCTCAGCAGACAGGAGGGAGCAGAGGACAGAGCGAGCGCCAGGCTCGGACTCAGAGTAACGGTCCCGCTCCGCATGCCTGTCCATCCCGCAGCTCACTCACCACCTGGTTGCAGCAGTTGCTCTCAGAGGTGACCCGAATGCTCACGTGTCATTCTCTGTCCACACTGACTGCACATCCAAGGAGGAAATGATACGACAAAGGAAGCTCCCAAGTGCAGACACTTGAAGGTGGTAATCAGGAGAATGAAGATGAACGTTCACTTCCTTTTACATGCGCTGTAAATGAATATTGACTTTGATATGTTAAACTTCTAGACTTTTTTTTATAATATATATTTCCAGTGACTGGTCTTAGAAAGATCTTCTTCTCTGCATCATTTGGTAAGAAAGGAAAACCTAACAGGGAAATACGGGTATTTCAGAGTAAATGAATCCTTTCTCTGAAAGGATGTGTGGATTTCTACTAAGTTTCCTTTGTCCTATAACTGAAGGTGCACTGATGGGCTGGAAGTAAGTCTGTTGATAAATACAGCTACTTTTTGTGGTAGACAATGAGCTCTTTTCTCTAAAGGTTAGGCATCAACTTAAAAGGCCAAGGAAACTCCTAATGGCTCATCTGGATTTTGCTGAGGATTGACATGATTTCAGTCAGCAAACTTGATTTTTTCCTCAGTGCTTTTTCCTTTTCTTTTTCTTGCAACAATGACAGTGCATGTTCTCAAAACTATAGGAAGGTCCAGGTGTAAATAGTGACTCGGATTCTTAACGCATCACGTGGTCCTTTCCGTGTCTGAGCTGCGAGGCAGTGGCACCTGGGGTTCTCTCACTTCATCTCAGACCTAAACACGACACTAAGTATGTAGACGTGTTCAGTAACGCTATTGTTTATGTCCCTGTCACATAATTTATGTTGTAGCTCTGTCATGGGAAATATTTTAAAGGTAATCTATATTCACACTGCCTGTTATGCTTTTTGAAGTTTATATACATCTGATGTATATTCTTTGTTTGGCATAAGCTACTATTGTAAATTTTTTGGCATTTTGTTCATAAAAAATTTTTTGGAGGAATGGCAGCTTGTTGAGGATTATGAATAAACACATTTTTACATTTAAAAACTAATTTTTTAAAATTATTTTATTCCATAAACATGCAATAATAATTATTTTTTAATTGTTTATATGTACAAATAGTAGTACATATGTCTCCTAACATGCAATGATTCTGACTTCTGACGGTTATTTTATTAAATCTGCTTATGAAGACAAAAAGGAGTAAATTAGGCAAGCAGGCTGGAGCTAAATGTAGAAATGTTTTACCTACTATGAAAAGGATATTAAATGTTTTGTTGTTAATCCTCACCTGAGAATATTTTTCCATTGATTTTTAGAGTGAGTGGAAGGGAGGGAGAATCGGAAAGACGCATCAATTGGTTGCCTCCCATATGTGCCCTCGACCGGAATTGAACCCAGGACCCTTCAGTCTGCAGGCCGACCCTCTGAGCCCAACTGGCTAGGGCTAATTTCTTTGTTTATTAAAAACACTGGAAATAACTGGTTTATTCAGCGAATATTGGAGAATCTATTGGACATTGCAGTGAAAAGTTCCTGCGGTTTTTGTTTACCTTCTGGCAAGAGAGACACAATAACAAGTAAATGGGAAACCACAGATGAGAGCAGGAGATACATGGGATGGCGGACAGGGCAGCCAGGGGCCGAGGGGCTGGGCTTGACAGGTCAGGAGCTCTGTGAGGTGATGGCCTTTGACCTGAGGCACAGGAGCAGGACCAGCCGGGACGAAGGCCTGGGGAGCATGTGATAAGCAGGGGAGGGAGTTTGTATGTTCTGAGCATGAAAGGCCACTTGGACTCGAGCGTTGTAGGGGTCAGTCATGTGAGGCCTGTGGGCGTGGAGAAGGATAAGTTTAAAAAAAAAACACGGGAGAAACAAGATGGCGGCATAGGGTAGACACCGTAAATGCAGCTGTGAACAACTATTTCAGAAAAACCACGAAAAGAACACAAGGACACCACTCGCACCCACAGTGAAAATCCTACAACTAGAGAAGAGTCTGAGACTCAGAGGAGCAGCAGAAGCAAAGTACAGAGGTACGGAGGCGCGCGCACGGGCTCGGGGAAGGGCTGGTACCGGAGGGCGCGGTTCTTTTCCAAAACG
>PVJC01010779.1:0-42932 GCA_004026665.1 Murina feae | reverse complement strand
CACACACAAGAGGGGCTGAACTGGGGAAATTTTATGCACTTATTCGCACTGGTTTCTGAAATGCAGGTAGAAGCAGCCATGGGCCTTAAGCTTTCCTGCACACGGATGGGACCCACCTGAGCACCAATGAGCAACCTCGTACAGCTGTTTTTCTCCTGGTCCTGGGGCAGCATCTGGGGACCCCCCATCTAACTGTCCCCAAGAGAGAAAAACCAACTCCCCCACCTCCACCTCACAGGCCAGGTGACAGGTGGCCTCGGGGAAGGACAGTCTCCTTCACCCGGCACCTCCAAGGTGACTCTCTGAGAAAGGAGTGTCTTTTCCTCCCAGCAGGAGGAACGCCACAAGTGGGCTCGCCATGGGCAGCGCTGGCACAGGGCTCCGGAATTGGCGGAATTGGCACGTGACAAAACAAACAAGGGTTGCCCTTGGAAGGCTCATAAACGGGGCACCCCCCCTCCCCACACACACACACACACTCAGGACCTCTCACAGCAAGTTCCTCAGATCTTCCCTGGCTCGTTAGCATAAACAGCTTTTCACGCAGCAGGGAGCCAGGGGCACCACTAAACTAAGCAGGACCAGGAGCTGTAAGGCCCAGGCCCTGGCAAGGGCCAGGAGAGAGGATCACCATGCAGAGGCCAAACCGCCCCCCCCACACACACACACACAGGTTTCCCCTGTGCCTCAGGAGGGGCATGCCTGGCCCGGTGCCCCCAGGTCCCCCATATAGGTTGTTTACCGAGGGTTTCCCCAACTTCCTATTTGGAGGGCACACTAGACGACAATTCCACCACCGAGCCTCTTCATCAGCTTCATTTGACAAAACTGAAGACTGAGGACGTATTTCATGCGGGGTTGTCCTCAGATCCTAGGGACCTAAGGAGCTACTACAAACTTCAGTTCCCTTCCCCCATGGTAACGTGGAGGCGAGACAGCCATCAGGACCTGGGAGGCCTTGGAGACAGACTGGAGAGGGTGCAGGTTCTGCCCCTGTCAAAGTCCAAAGCTTAACCCCCCAGCTGGGTGGTAGGTGGGCGGTGAGCTAAGCAAAACTTAATTCTGTGTCCTGTCCTTCGCAGCCCCTTCTCCATCCCACATGGCCATTAGGACGCCCGTTACTTGCACTGTTACTTTTAATCAAGAAAAACAGACCGAGACGTATTTACTACTGGCCACTGGGAAGAGTGGCCCCAGGAATTCGGCAAAACAACAAAGGAAATGTGCTTCTTCCAGGAGAAGGATCCAAGTCTTTGCGCTCCCTTGACCTTCCGGAAGCCACCCGAGGAACCGAGTGGCCGTGGGCAATAATTACACCAGCAGGAGCTCAGCAAAAATGGCTCAGATGGTCTCTCTCTTCTTGCTGCTTGGGGTCAATAGCTACTGCGGAGACTCACCAGGGCCACGCTAAAGAGGACTCGGATTAATTACGCCGGCAAGTCTCTCCTCCAAGCGCTGCTAAGACACAACAATTGAGTTTGGGAACGCGTGTGGTTACATATTTTTCCTTAATGGCTTCCTGAACACCCTGGTTAGGAGCGGTCCCTGGGGGGGAATTGCCAGTCCAAGTCATAAAATGTGATCAATGTGGATCAAGACCCTGCGCTAAGTGTCTGAGATGGGAGAGGAGGAACGTACTTGTGCAAACACACAAACCTATGAAAAATGCATGTTAATCTAAGGGACGTCAGCTTCCCTTCCCAAGGGGCCCTCTCTCTCCTGCTGCCCCCACTCCCCAAACCCCCCAGCTCTGTGCATCCCACTGGACAGCGCCTGGACGAGAGCGCGAGGTGGGAACTGCTCCTGAGGCTCCAAGCGGTCCCCATGCTACGCCACACTAAAGACTGGGGGGCTCCAACCTGGCCAGTTAAGGGGGCCAACTCCTTAGGCCACAATAAGAAAGAGGCTGTTGGGGTTCTGGCCCCGCTGGACTTGGTTTTAAGCTCCTGTGCATCAGGCTTCGCCCACACTCACTGGGTGCTTCGTGACTGTCATTCACTCCCTCCAGCGTGGACGGAAGGCCTTACAAGGCACACAGCACCCCTGCTACCCACACAGACTCCTGCTGGGCTGGTCTCGTTACAGTGCAGACGGGCACAGAGCTGCATGGCGACGCTCAGGGCGCTGGTGGGACAGACAGCACTTCACGCGGCCACTGAGTTGTCCAGTCTTAGTCTCTCCTGCCAGAATCTGTCCTCCTATCAACCAGATATGGCCAGTGATGACCTCTGACGTCCACTGCATTTAGAAACAGTTCAGCTATTGCGACACATGGTCTGGCAGATGGAGCAATTGCCCTGAAACCCTATAGCCCTGAGGACACAGTGGCCCCCACACTTGGGATCATCCTACCATATCCTCTAGCCGTGCTAATCCCTCTCAGGGTCTGGGCCTCAATCCACATGGGAGTCACCAATTAAAGGAACATCAGGGTTGTTTGAGACTGACCATTTCCCGACAGCTCAGGATTTTCACCCCTGGGACACAGGGCGGGCTGTCCCTCTGAGAACCTACGAGGAACTGCCAGGCCACGCAAGTGCGGGCCTACACCCAGCACGCCTTCTCGGGCGATGCTGCCGCGACACCATAGGGCCTGCTTTCCACGGGCTCCTCTCAGGTGGCCCAACAGGTTCCCCACAGCCTCCCCTGCCCTTCGTACTCCCCATCCTGGTGTCTCGGGCCTCAGTTCCTCTTTAGGCTGGACCCAGGGATGTGACAGGCTCGCACACATGGCGGCAGAATGTTCTGGAAGCAGTGTCCAACCTCCCCAAGTCGTATCACGGAGGTGCTGGGGTCCGCGGTGGCCACTTCGCTGCACTCCACGGGGAGGTGGCTCAGCCCAAACAATGCCCTTCCTCAGAGCCTCACACTCACCACACGGTACTGGGAGTTACGGGGAATAATGCGGGGGGCTGCCGGGGGGGGGGGAGGGGACTGTTGTTAATGGACTGAGAGTTGAAGCATAAAGTCTAAGAATTAAAACAAACCAGCTCTGAGATGTCTATTCACCAAACTTAACTTGGCTTTGCTTGGTTTCCCCCTCCCCCGCCCTCCTACCTCCACCATCTGGCTCTTTGTCACAGGTCAGTGGAAGAAGCTGGAATATCTATCACTCATTTGGTGTCTACCTTCAGGGACTCGGAAGAAAAACAAATGCCACCCAAGGTGTGCCTATCACACAGAACTTCTACTGACCCCAAAAGTAGGGCAGGAGCGAAATCGGTGCACAATTTAAAACCATCCACACACGGGGCTGGTGGGAGTTCGAGGGAAGGGAGGGGGAAAAATGGGGAAGGACAGGACTGGGGATTTTCTTGCCTTTTTTTTTTTTTTTTTTTTTTTAAAGAGAATCTTTCCTAAGCATTCGCTGCCCAGCCCTCTCTGTCTCCGGGATGGAAAGTGTTACTCAGCTGCAAGGCCTCTTGCTAATTGCGGGTTTTTATTTTTATTTCCTATTACCCTCTCGCACGCCTGATGAGATTATTTTACCGGAACTGACACAGCTGGAAGCAGCAGGCATACGTGGAGCCTCTGAGGAGGTGATGCAATTTCATTTTCATCGATCAGAAATCAGCAGGGCAGTAAGTGATGGGAAATTCCATTAGAAGAAAACTTGCCAGCCATGGGCCTCAACTTCCTTGCCACACCCAGACCCTCCCACCCCACCTAGGAGGCTGGCCTTCCTCTGGACTCAGTCTGCAGGGAGCGCACAGAGGATGGGAAGCACTGGTCCTCACCTTAAGGACGAGGAGAGGATAAATGCCGGCTGGGATCTACCTGGGAGAGGAACAGCAGCAGGGCCCCTCACCCCACAAGGGCACCTCACCTCTTCTCCATGGATTACAGAGTGTGACAGGGACTCAGAGTGGGAGGCCTGCACACCAAGCTGCTCAAAACCAATGCATAAAGGGTCCCTTTTCAAGTGTCAGCAAAAGGGAAAAGAGGAAGCTAATAAGCAAGTCTCAAATGTCCTCCAACCTCTCTTTTTCTCAAAATATATTTTACTGATTTCAGAGAGGAAGGAGGAGGGAGAGAGAATCACTGACTGGCGGCTTCCTGCACACCCCACACCGGGGATCGAGCTGCAACCTGGGCATGTGTCCTGGCTGGGAATCGAAACCATGACTCCTGGTTCATGGGTTGACGCTCATCCCCTGAGCCACACCAGCCGGGCCCCCAACCACTCTCAGGATTCTAAGGGCACCTACCATTTTCTGAGTGCCTACTGTGTGCCAGGCACTGTGCTAGTGTTCATCATGCATGAACTCTGACTCCCCCTAATGTGCCAGGATGACCGCCCCCCCCCCCCACAGTAGAGGCGGCAGAGGTCCTGGGAGGTGGGGAGGGAGCCAGCTGGGACCCTGGCCTCACTGAGGACTAGCAAGTCTCTCAGGAACCACAACGGGAGGCTGAGTGAAAGTCAAGGAGAGACCTTCCCTCACGGAGTCGTGAGAGAACATGAAGACACCCACTTTTCTCCAGATGGAGCAAAGGACACATTCTGATCCATCCGCCCTCCATCATCCTAAACATCCCAACCAAAGCGCTCCTAGTGCCCGAGGCTGGAATCAAGGGGAAATGCGTGGAATGGCTATTGGTTTAACAGTTAAGGTCCTCCCTCCTCCCTCCCCCATCCTTGCTCAACTGTTTGCCCAGCAAATATTGCTTCACTCACCAAAGGCCAAGGCAGAGCGGGTGGGGTGGAGACAAAACAGCAAGGAGCTACTCAAAATGACAAATTCGACAAAAATAAAAATGAAAAAAATCACCAGGCAGGCGGCTCACCACACTTCCTCTGGCTGCTTTGCCTCATAAAACGCAAATCAGGGAAGAACCAGGCCTCAGGCACAAAACGAATAGGGCTACAAACACCGCTCTTCACCACTCGAATGGAAAATATGTCAAACCAAAATATATCAGGGGGCTTTTCTTGAGCGGCTAACCTGTGGCACAAACAAAGCAGAGGATGCCCGGTGCCCATGAGCTTACAGGCGGGGTCACATAAGAATACCCAGCACACAGCCGTTTATTTATATTCCTTACAAGAATAAAATACTACATCAGAGCATGAATTGAGGCCAGAGCAAAAGAAGAAAGAAAAGTAAAGAGTGGAGGAAAACTTGAGCCAAAAATGCATACAATAATAACCTATATATTGAGCCATAAATTAGACTCTAAGCTTAGAGTCCAGAAGGAAAACATAGTAACTGTTTTAAGCACACGATTCACAGTGTCCAAGAGAAAAAGAACAAGCCGATTGCTCGAGGTTATGTAGTTCCAATAAAATCTCAATTGCAAAAATCGGGATAAGGACTGGACAGCAAGCAGTTGTCTGCAACCCGGTGCCGCTGATCCCCTTGGGGAGGTCATAGTGAGAATGCTTAGGTCTGATGCCCTTCAGTCTCATTCCCTCTCTTCCTGGACAAGAATAATGACCCCAGAGGATGCTGATGGTCTGTCCAAGGTCAGACAAGCTGGTCAGGGGCAGAGCTAGCGAGAGGACATGGGTATCTTCACACCACATGAAAGTGCTTTTTCTACCACCTGTAGCTACTCCCCAATAGCCTTCATAATCCATGGGCTGGTTGGGGGGAGGGGAGGGGAGGGGAGGGGAGGGGAGAGAGGACGCACACATGGAAGCTGAAATAGGGAGGCATGGGGCTGTCCTAGACTAAGACCCTAGGAAGTAAACAATTAAATGCACTGTGTAGACCTCATCTGGATACCAGTCCTAACAAGCCAACTGTCAAAAGCCATTCTGGGGACGATCAGAGAAGTCTGAAGGGCAATTTGGGATTCAGTGATGTTAAGACTTTGTTAATTTTCTTATATAAAGGTACTTTCATCACATAAGAAAATGATGAAGCTTCATGATGTCCTCGACTGGCTTTAAATCAAAGCCAATGAACAGAAAGATTAAATAAATCTGCCAAAAAAGTGAATTGTTAATGTCTAGGTGCTGGGGTCTCTCATATTATCCTATTTTTTTTACATAATAAATGTTTCTTTAAAAAGTAAAATGAAAGCCCTGTCCTTACCCAGTTCAGAAGAATTTTCTGAAAAGACACCAGCTCTGGTCAGAGTCAAACTTCTCAGCCTTGAGTTGGCATACTCACGACAAGCTACCCCCTTTCACATAGAACTGCACATTCTCCTTTCTCCTTAGGAAGCTGAGGGACTTCCTAAGAGTCCTTTCGGTCCCAGCTACCTCTTTAAAACTCGCCATCTGCTGACTCCGCCCCCAACTCCTACCCTCAGGAGGTACCGAGCAGGACCACACTGCTAACACCAAGAAGAGTCATGGTCTTGACACATTCACAAGTGGGAACTACCACTGCCATTACTGCGCAAAACTGAGCCCAATGTAACAACCTAAGATTATACAACAGCTTGATACAGAGGGAGGAGCCACACTCTCGCTAAGGAAAGCACAGGCACTGATAAGGCAAAATCCTCCACTTGTTGATTTAATGGGTTACACAATCATTTAAAACACTTGTAGTGATTTTTACAAAATTAAGGCAATGTTTACCAACCATGGTTTCTGAGCTGATTGTCTTTCAACTCAGCAGGAATGTTTTCTAAGTGACCCGGATTGCTTTGTAAAGTCTGAACCGGGCTGGTTCTCTTGCGCTCATCCGCAAGTGGGGCTGCCCGATGATAAGAGGGCTTCTTGCCACAGGTGGGCTCACACACGCCCATCAGCATGCTGTGGCCTCCTGGAAAATTCTTTTTGCAATAAACGTTTTCATAGCGGCCTTAGTATTTGACCCAAGGAAACAGTCCCACCCAGCGTCAACTTTCCCAGGAACAAATAACAAAGCTCCTTCGATGTGTACAGTGGTTTATACGTTTCAAACACTTGTATTAGTATGCAGAATAGGAAGCACAATCCAGATTTTACAGGTTTAAAATGACTCACCAAACGTAAGAGCGACGGCTGAGTCACTCTTTTCCAGCGTCGCCAGCTGGTTAGTAGCTGATCAGGGAACCAGGAATGGGACTCTGGGCTTCCACTGCGGTGTTCCTTTTCTCTACGAAGGCATCTCTTTCCTAAAAGAATCGCCTTTGCGAACCCTTCAAAACCACACCGCATCTTCTGAATACGTATGAAAACAATCTGAGTACGCCGAAGACCCCCAAAATATGTTTCACTGCTCACACTGAAAACCACAGTTATAAGTCACACCAAATACTAAGAACTTGATGGAAGACAGTTAAGTTTTGAAATTTTACACGGATCAGAGTGTGGCGGGGAAAGCACCTAGGAAGGCACCTATGGCTGAAGCAAAACCCTCTGGCCATCACACAAGGTGAGACATGAGCGGGCAGGGTGCCACGCCGGCTCAGTGTCCTCTACCGTGCACAGGGTGCTGCCACGCACACCGGTGGGAACGCAGCTCAAAAGCTATTTGCGAAAAGAAGAAAGTGAAACATCTGTCACGGTCTAGGGGCTCCGCGTGAATGAGGTCATACTCTGAAGCGTTAATGCCAGCACAGGGCTCAAGGAAGACCAGTGGGGTAAAGCGAAGGGTGGTTTTGGCCCCAGGATTAGTGCATCATGACTCCAAGGGCACAAACCTAAATAAAACCCCAAACTGGGGAACGGGCTTCGCTCCCATCATGAACGTGAGTTACTCCGTGGGTCTGAGAGTCTAGTCTACACTCTCCTGTCACAGTGGAACCCTGTGAGCTCCACTCCCCATCATGATGGAAAACAACTGACCTTGGGCCAACTTCCTAACTACCTCCCACACTCTGAGTCTAATTTATTTAAGTGATGTTTTTAGGAAGGATTTTCTGTCTCATACTTTCCCATCTGTGGGACCAAGCTGGTTTGGGCAGAGGGAGAAAGAGGACAGAAGTGGGTGGGGCCAGAATACAAGACAGTGACGGGGACCCCTTGACATCCTCGTCGGAGGGAGGGTGACCGAGGAGGATGGAGTCCGTCAGGAGGGAAGGCTTGCTTTCGCACGGCCCTGTGCAGACTCTCCAACCCTGAGCAGAGGACACTCCCATCGGCTTTCCCTTCGGAAGGAGGAGACCCACCATCACTCCCTGGGGCCCTTCCCTCACCCGCGCAGGTCTATCTATCTACTCACTGGCATCTGCAGGCTCAGCCCTGCTCATCAAGCCTATGACTCAATACAAGGCCAAGTCTTGCTCGTACCAGCCTAGGCCTCACCAGATAGAGCCGACAGCCTTACATCTTGCTGTCCAGACTCTGTGGCCTGGCTTCTCGGCCCTCTCATCTGTAGACTCTCACCCTGTTGGGGCCTGTATCCCATGGCCAGGAATCCCATACATCTGTGACCCCTTGCACTTCTCCAAGCTCAGTCTGTGGCACTTGCCTTCATCACATACCTACCAGCCTCCTCCCTACCTGATCAACTTCCGCTCCTGGCTCCTCTTGGGCAGCCACGGGGGACCAGGAAGCCGCAGGAAAGTGGCAGCTGCCAACACAATGCACTCTGCTTCTAATCCACCTACTGTCTCCATCGCCCCCTCTCCCTTTTCCTTTCCTCCACTCTCCCGTGACTCCATAAAATTTATCAACAGTTAAAAACTAACTCTTGGCTGTGGTAGCTGGCTTCCCATTAGAGGTCCTTGCCACTCAGGCTGAACAGCATCTGTCTGTTGGGTCTGCAAGATTGAAGACCCCAAGACAATCTTCACTAAAAGAGCGCCAGGGGGGGTTCAGCCACTGGATACGTGTGCAACCTCACCCCCTCCCCAACTTCACATATTCATGTGCATACACACCTGTATTTCTCATTTAAAACAAAAGGGGGCAGTTAAAAGAGGAAAAAAATACAAACATAGGAAGTCAACACACCCACCACCACCACCACCACCACCACCACCACCAGCCCTACTGCTGACAAGATCTCATCCTGCAAGTTTCTGAAGGACTGTCACTATCTAACCCGACTGCTGGCTGGTCTGGGGAGTCCATCAGTGCTCCCTAGACCAGAGTGTCCTCGTTGCCTTTGTTTCATCAGCAGAAAAAGGGGAATGTAAACAGCAACCACACCAGAGACAGGGCAGCCAGTGAGAGTGATAGAATCTACAGCGGCACCATCATCTATCGCCAGCATTCCCTTCCCGCATCTCACGGTGGGCCATTTCACTTCAGGCACTGGCTGGGCCAGAAGAACCTGAATCCGAGAACTAGATGTCCCCGAGTAAGTGGTTTCTCTCTGAAAGTAAAATGTGGATCGTAAAACGGGTGCCTGAAGAGTCCCAGGAATGCCTGTTGCATAAGGGCGTCAGCGCAGCATCCACAACTCAACTCCTCACATGTCCGTCTTCCTCGGGGAGGGTGGAGGTGGAACTGAGAGGAACACTGGACAGAGCCCAAGCAGGAAAGAATCTGAATTTTCCCTCTTAACGTTCAAATTCCTGAGTCACAGTTGAAACCCCGCTGCTGTAATTGTTTTATACAGTGTCTCCACAAAGGAAGAAAAAAAAAAAGCCTTTAAAAAGTTGCATTAGCTTCCAGATCCCCTGTTTAAAACCCTTTCTTCTGCTGGGTGTCTTGAGATAAAAGCTGTGCTTGACTCTCTGGCCAGCCGTCAAATCCCAGCGCTTGCCTGGGCTGGGACCAGAACGGTCTCCCGTCCGACCATGGGAGACTCGAGCCGGCCGGCAGAGCAGGGGTTAATGGAAGCTGACCGCAGCACAGTTGTTAAGGTAATCAATACCACTGAGATACTAAAGCAGCATAAGCCGCAATATTGATTGCCAAGCAGATGATAAAACTGTTTATTATGATAATTGCAGGGTCCCTGCAAGATGCTCCCAGCGCTTCCTAAAGCTGTTTACAAAACTAATAAAGATTTGCCATTTCAAGGTCTTCCATTTCAACCAGCCTTCCACCCCCAGACTCCCGCCCTTGGCCCCCCCCACCGAAAAGCAGATCTGACCCTCTGGGCTACTGACATGTCCCTCCCTGGGGCAGCAACAGCGCCCGTCCAGGGCGCGTCGTCGCTCCCAGGACCTCTGAGCAGAGCGCTGCCCTTCAACACCCTCTCCCCGCCCCCCACTCCAGGAAAGGGAGGCCGGAAGCACAGCCGACTAGACACTCAGGGCGTTGAGACTTCCTCCTCGGAGCCCACCATGTGATAATTACGGGGTTTTATCGACGGAGGGGGCTGAGGGCTACTTGGGCTCACATCCATTTGTTGTAACACATTTGAAAAACCACATCACCATGGTTTGTAATTAAAACTTCTCTGGAGAACTTGGTGGCCGTGGACTGAACGTGGTCAAGCATTTCCGCCGACACGGCTCCACGGCGACTTTGGCTGCTACACTGGACTCCCATCTCGCGCGCTCTATGGTGCCCAACGCAGCAGCGTAGCTCTGTGAACCGTGGACAGTAACTCCTTCCTGGTCACCAGCACAGCCATCTGTCTGCCTTGAGACCCAAGTCTTTGAATGAACGGCACTGTTGATGACGACTGTGATATTTCCAAGATGAGCCGGACGAATGCAGATCTTTATCTCAGTAAGAAGTGGGCATCACATAGGTAGCAGGATGTTCTTCAAACTGCTCAAGGGAAAATCCATTGGGTTTGGGAAGAAGTACAGTAGCTTCGGGGCGGCAAGGTACGCAAACATACTGAAAGCGTCTTTTCAGGGTATCCAGGAGGGGAAAGGGGAGCCCAAGGTCTGAGAACCAGATAGCCATTCCATTAGCAATCAGAAGGCAAAGCCCCCATCCTTCACTCAACCCTCCACAGCTCTGGCTCAATCCACGGCGACAAATAGGATTTTACCCATAAATAGAATTTGACTGGACTTGGCCTTCAAAACCACATTTGCATCTTTGGGGGCCCTACTCTGAAAACTGATGGGCCAAAGAAAGACAGCTTCCCCCACCTCCCTCTCTACGCCCCCTGCCATCAAAGAATGGAGGAATCATTAACCAATGCCCCTTGCACCACCGCCTCAGCTTAGGGAGCAGAGTCCCTGCCCTCTCGCCGCTCCCCCACTTTCAGCTGCACCCAGCAGCCCTGGAGGTCACTGCCCACAGGGCCCGCCTGTACACGTGGGTTAATTCTGTGCACCCGTAGAGACACGCAGCTCCTCTGCAGACACCTGTCTGCTCTGCCTACTCCCAATCACCCAGAAATCAGGAGCCGGGAGCCAGTTTTTTTATGGAGTGTGATCCCCTTGCCAAAGACCTTGCCATGAACTCCCAGACATCACAGCGTGGCTGGAAGGCATGCGCTGAGATTAGTTTAACCTGGTTACCTGCTCTCACAGGAACTACCTGGCAACCAGGAACGGCCAGAGGAAAGCGGAGGCTTCCCCGCTACTGCATCTCACGAACAGCACACGCCTAGGCCAAGTGGCAGAGGACAAACAACAACTGACCACAAAATTCCCAGCTGCCTGCCCACGGGGTCCACGCTCACAAACACACCCCGGGACCTGATATCCAGACCGAGTTGAATATTAAGTGTGACTGATTCTGCTGTTACCTTTTAACCGACCTACACATATAGAAGCTGTGCTCTCAACAATAACTTCAACAGAACGTATACCCTCGGAATGATATGGGCCACACTTGGAAGCCCGCCCACACCGCCGGGCAAGGCTGCCTAAGTGCTAAGAACCATTTAGGAGCACTGTAAACCATTAGGGCCATTAGCTCTAATTTGACCTCAACAAAATAAATCAACCCGCTAGGAACAAATTTAGAAGCTTTCCAAAGTCAAGTTCTCAAACCCTGAAAGCACAACAAGCACAAGCCCATGGCTGGGGACACGCATCCGGCGTCCGCGCTGGCCTTGCGCACGCCTACCTTACCTTCTCCGCAGCCCGCTGACGACGGCATGCTCAGCCGGGGCCGGGACCCTGGCTCCGGCTCCGTCCACTGGGTCAGGAAGCTGGGCCTGCGGGAGTCGGTGTGCAAGCTCAAACCCATCTGCCATCGCTGCTTACGGGAGTCACTCTTCTCCTTCCTCTGAGTTCACATCACATTTAGTTTTCCATCTGAACTGCTCTTAGTGTCCTTCTTTCAAAACATGCGGACATTCCGATTTACTTTCAAGATATCCTGATTGGCTTTTAACTCTGCTGATTCTCAGCTCTGGGTCAGAGTTCACCCAGCCTTCACATCTTTAAATGTGCAGGTATCACATACAATAAGAACTGTGGTCACCCCACCTGAACACATGTGTCGACACAGGGATAATTTCCTTAACTAAACTTAGGACCGCTGGCATACACTCCAAATTTAAATGGAAGAGCTGCCCTAATTCTTCGTTTTTATTCTTCCCTGATAATTACTGCATTTAAAAAAAAAAAAAAATACTGGCGGCCTCGCTTTGATGAAGAAGCAGGAAGTGAAATAAACTATGACACCATCCAATGCCTCCAGCCACGGGAGAAGAAAGCAAAGAACGCAAGTGCCAGAGAAGCAGGCAGCCCACATGCAGAAGCCAACACGCCTTCAGCTGCTTGAGTGATTAAAAACCTACTGTGTCGTGATGCCACGCATCTTCGCAGGACGGAAGGACGATGTAGCAGCGAGGATACTGGCAAAACGAGTGAGCAGTAACAGGAGAACAGGGTCGGCACATGGAGTTCCATAACCCAAGAGTCTGAATTGCTAGGAGCTGAGTAATTCTTTCCAGCTCCACCCAGCATGGGTTTCCAGGTATCAAATTATATGTTAATTATAAGAACCTGGAGTTATATGAGGGGAAGTCGTGTTAGTCAGCACCCAGGGGGTGGAAGTTCAGTAACATCGTTCTGGAGAGCGTGTCTCATGCACAAGATTCTCTGGCTCTGGGGGGAACACAAGAGGAGTCGGGAGTTTATCGCCAAACCTTCCTCTTTCATTCACTGGGCTGCTCAGCCAAACTTCCCTGACTGAGAAAATAACAGTGTTGCCCTAAGAGGTGTGGCTCAGGGGATAGAGCATCGGGGCCTACAGACTGAAAAGTGTCCCAGGGTTCGATCCCAGTCAAGGGCGTGTACCTTGGTTGTGGGCACATCCTCAGGAAGGGCTGTGCGGGAGGCAGCTGATCGATGTTTCTCTCTCATCGATGTTTCTAACTCTCTATCCCTTTCCCTCTGTAAAAAAAATCAATAAAACATATTTTTAAAAAATAATAGTGTTTTCCCTTCTGTACATTGGTTACACAAATCCAGAAGTGCTAGGTCTGGGCCCGTGTCAGACTCAGCCAGTCCAAGGAGCGAAACACCCCCCCAATCCCCGTCCCCCACTACCAGAGTCTGCCAACTTCAGGTGGTGGCGGGGCATGCACGAAACCTCCCAGCGCGGTCCCTCGGCCACTCGGGAGGGTCAGGATGACTCTGAGTCCTCCTGGGTCCTGCAATGTCAGGGCTTCAGATGCCAGTGGGACGAGGTGTATCTGTTAGGAGATCGAACAGGGAGTTCTGAAACCTGCTCTGAAGCTCGGGCTGCAGGAACTTTATCAATGTTACACATCGTACCCCTGCCTTCCAGGCCCCCATCAACCGCATACTGATCTCACCGATTGGAAAGGGTGGGAGGGGAGAGCTGAGGGGAAGTCCAGGCCTGTCCCAGCCAGTGAAGGGCCCCATGGACGACGGTATTGAGCACTTAGGACCATGCTGGGCTGCTGAGGGAATTCAGGGATCCACCCACGAGGAGCAGAACGCTCTTTTCTTTCCAGGCCCCCCCACGTCAGAGGCCTTTCTCTAGCCCTGCACCCAACAGGCAGAGAGTAGAGCGGCCCTAACCTACACCTGGAAGTGGGTCAGTAATGAAAACCTACATGCATTCGCCCTGGGCTAGCATCCCAGCGCAAAAGCCATTTAAAAGCTGCAAGTTCTTGCTAACCTACTTTGGGTTTGCTAGACATGTGATGGGTGTAGAAAGCGATTACATTTGCCCCATATGGTTGTAAGGATTTATAAGAGAGTGAAGTATTTGGCATAGTAGATGCTTAATAAATGTTAGCTGTTAATATTGAGAGAGAGAGAGAGAGAGAGAGAGAGAGAGAGAGAGAGAGAGAGAGAGAGAGAACATGCTCATTTTTTTGTGCATTAATCTAACAAAAGACCACATCCTCATTTTTAAGGCTCAGAGAAGCAGAGGACTCACCCACAGTCACACCTGGCATGACAGCGCCAGGCTGGACTTGGAGACAGGGACCCACACTTCCAGTTGAGTGTCTTTCCCACCATAATTTTCCAGCACGTCCTGCAAGCAGCACTGGCCAGAGGCTGACTTAGGTGACAGGTGAACATTTTAAATTCAAATCTTTTATCTATTTAATGTTTATTTGAGCCAATACAACCAGCCCGACCCTGAGATTCCTCAGGCATCACTGCTTGGGGTGATGTTAGAGCAGGTACTTATGGTTTTAACAGGGAAACCCAGGGAAAGAAGAAAAAAATTAAGCGAGTGTAGTACAGGTGGTAAAAACGATACAACAAAAAGAGCACCCCACATTCGGAGGGGGGTTCTCTTTTAGACCCTGCGCCCCCTCTCAGAGGTTGTGGCTGAACCATCTTTCTAGCAGAGTCAACCATTAAAAGCCACCAACGCACAGGCCCTGGCTTCCTTTCTGTGTGTCTCTCTCTCACTCTCTCTAAGCAAAGCCTCACAATGGAAGGCCGCCCCTTCCTCCATGACCTCTTCAGTCACCAACAGCACTGCTTCCTCTCCCATCCCCCAGCAAGGACCCTGCCTCCGGAGCCGGCTCCCCGGCCTCCCCCGTTAATGCCTTTTTCCTGGTGCAGCTATCACAAGAGGGCTGTTTAGTGAGAGGACCTCAGGCTGACCTTTGCTGACAGGCTCCAAGCTCCCTCTGTAAACTGATCTAATGCTAGGCCGGGTAATTAGCGACCAAGTAGTAATTGCTGCTTCTAACTATGCTGCTGGACCAAGATTGCAAAAATTCCCCAGGGGAGGGGGGCCTTGGGGGAGGGACCCCAACCCACACAGAGGCATCTGCTCCAGGCCAAAAGGAGGGACTCAGCAACATTTCTGAGGGAGGCCAGCACTTTTCCAGGTCTTAATTAAAGTGGGACCCCTGTAAGGAGACAGACAGCTACAAGAGGAAATTAGTAAATAAAGGAGAGGGGCTCAGAAAGAAACCCCGTGTCTAGCCGGCAAGAGCCCATTCAGGAAGGTACAGGCTCTCGAGGCGAATGGCCATGCGCAGGAAACTTGCGTTTCAGCCACTGGAGGCACCAGGCGTGGAGACCACTGCTGCCTCCTCTACCTTCCCCCCTCCCTCTGCCAGGACCCCACACTGGTCTGCTCACCTCAAACCCCTCTTCTCCCCAAACAGGGTAGACACCCCACCTTGAACTTAGAAACTTCAAGATGCTGTGTGATGGACCCTGAAGGACGTGCTAACAGGTCCATCCGACAGGCCATCTTTACTAGCTACCGACGCACATATGTAACACGTACAGCGGACAGCCCTCGTCATGACTATAAAAGTAGAGAACATGGTCAGACAAAGAACTGTCCCTCTTTCCTGAACAGGACAGGGGGACATCTGAGCGCAAAGAGGCACCACTCGTCCTTCCCTAAAGAACCCTGTGTTTTTCAACTCCACCCCATCCCAATTTCTTCCGTCTGCTGTGTCCTAAGAAAGAACACTTCAGTGAACCGCAGTTTCCCATGCTAACCCCTGAATCTCTTTCCTCAACAGCAGCAAGCTCAGGGGCCACTGCATCTTCCCCACGTGGAGTCGACGTTCTGCTGATCGGAGCTGCACTGTCAGCCTCCCCAGACGTCACTTCCTCCGCCAACACACCTGCAAGGCGGCGGCAGAGAATCCGCGGCAAAAAAGGAGGGCAGCTGCCGCCGAATGCACTAATTCACCCTCCACTTCCTTCTCCAAACAATTAATAGACTTACTAACTCCGGCCCCGACGAGAGAGTCCTCAGACACCCCTTTCTATTAACCTCTTCCTGAGACAAGCAGTGGGTCTCCACCAGAATTCTGCTGCTCCCTAGCACTTAATCACTTTTTAACCCACAACAAGGACTTCAGGCCACATTGTGGTTTTGTTCTCTCCATCTTTTATGAGGGACCTTATCAAAAGCTTTTAGAAAACACAAGTGAATTTCGCCTACCAGGTCATCTTTATTATTTTAGAATTCTTTATGAAGAAATTACAGACTTGAATGTTGTAAATGAATATTTAAGACTCAGCATTCACCAAAACATACGAGTCTGATGCAGGTTACGTTTTAGTTGCTGCATGGCCTCCTTCTCTAGAAAGATTCTTACCTATTAGTGAGGAATGATGCCCCTCCCCACTTCCCAGGTGTGGGGACCCCCCCCCCAAGACCTTCTGGACCAGCTGAAACCAAGGATGAACTGAGCTCCGAAGGGAAATAGAATGCGGACCAGAACTTCAAAGCAGAGAATAAAAGCCATCGAGGCAAGGAAGGCCTGGCCATGGCAGCCTAGCTTATCCAATTTCTACTGCCTCTCCTTTCCCCAGGTGGGGGGGTATGCAACTGCATGCATCTCCCAATCCCCAGGGAACTGGCGACCATCCCTGTTCCCTCCCAGTGCCTGCTTGTTGGTGCTACGATTTCTAATTAGCATCTGCAACCAACTCAGCCCTGACTGCAGGGGCAGCCATCCCCGTGATGGAGCAATGACAGATGCAAAAGGGAGTGTTTCCTGGTCACCCCAAATTATTTTCTTCGCAAGTTTAAAGGCAAACTGTCTAGTCAAATGCACACCTCTTCCAGAACTGCCTTTGGGCGGGGTTCAAAAGCTTCAGTGCACTTCGGGAACCCCTATCTGAAAACCTTCCCATCACAAGAGGCTTGAGGTCACCCACGTTTACTCCAACACGTGTTCCTAATCCCTGGGGAACCCTCAGACTTTACGGCATGGGCATTGGATTCTCAGGCTACGGCTGCACCAAAAAGGTAGGCAGGGCTCCTGGTCCCGTGGCTAGATGAACTGTGGCTGCCTCTTCCCCATGACATATGGTGAAATTATTGAGTCCCAAAAAGTCCACAGTCTACAGAATCCATAGCACTGGTTAATTCTCTATCCTTGAGGAAGACCATACCTGCCAAGTCCTACTGGGACATCCATTAAAAGGGTCACCACCCACAGGCATCCCAAACTCTCCTCCATCCTCAGCAAGGACCGCTCCAATCAGGTGCCCTAGAGGATGGAATGGGAACTGCGGGGCCAGCTCTCCATTATGGCCATGCGGCTATTCAGCCCGGGCTTAATGAGCTCTTGCAAGGAAACAGGAAGTCTATAAAGTAATTTAAATAACTTCCAGTCCCGAAATAAAGGAAATTAAACTGCTGGCACAAACCTCTCTGATGGACACCTTCTCTGTCCCTCCAATCATACCCACCACTACAGCTTTCCTAGTCTTCTCCCCAAGGCCAGTGCCCAAGTTCCTCTAATATCAAACACACTGCGGCTATCAGCCAGTCTTCAGAGCTTTCCAGGCTTCTGCAGAAACATGTGGCGTGGTGTGCAGCGGCCCCCAAACCCCACGCTGAGCCCCGCACTCGCCGGCTGCATGACCTGGGGTGAATCACATAACTTCACAGAGCTGACAGCCCACCATCAACACAGGCACCACGTGGTCTGACCAAGCGACCTCCGAGACTGTTAAGAGGGTCCGATGAGAACAGTGCACACTGAAAACACAAATAAACGCTGCGATCATTCCGGCAGCCAAAGCCCTTAGGCTCGGAAATTTCTACATCTTCTGTACAAGCGGCACTGCGCTATCTCCCTGCCTCCCTCGTAACTGCGAATGCTTATTCATAGGTTCTTCTATATCTAAGGCCCTAAATGTGGACATTAGTCCAACTAGACATGGCTGTCCTATAGGTAAGGCATGTGGCTCTTGCTTTTAAATATTTTTAAAAATATATTTTTATTGGTTTCAGAGAGGAAGGGGGAGGGAGAGATAGAAACACCAATAATGAGAATCGCTGATGGGCTGCCTCCTGCATGCCCCACACTGGGGATGGAGCCTGAAGCCCAGGCATGTGCCCTGACTGGGAATGGAAGCTTGACCTCCTGGTTCATGGGTTGACGCTCAACCACTGAGCCACACTGGCCAGGCAGGGCTGTGGCTTTTTATCTTCTGTAAACCGGCGTGCGCGCAGATCACCAACCAGCACCAAGAAGACTCTCGATAAAGGGTTGGAACCGATGACCCACATAGCTACCCATTCATCTTCAAGTGCCGGCATGCTGACAATGATCCATCAACTCTATTCTATAAAGAGAGGCTGCTGTGACAAGAGTCATAGCTGCTGTGAGTCCCCAAGAGGGATGGGGGCCTGGGACCCCTCGCTGTGCAGAAAAGGCCGGCTCACATCTACAGGTGCTGCCCTCTGTGAGACGCCAACCACAGTGGCAAGGCAGTTTCACCTGGTAAACCGAAGCTGCCAGATGCTAGAGACTGTTTCTGACCAGAGTTAAGTTTACTTTATTGATAAGGATCAGCCAGATAATGGACTGGTTTGACCAGTACTGTGGATGTAGAATCACAAGACAAACTTAAACCCAGCTTAAGATCAATCTTCTCTTGCTAGCCCTCTTAGTACTACTTACGACTAGCAGAGTGAGCTCCCGACCCCTAAGCTGGTACAAGCCAATGGTGAGGCTGGGCGTTCTACATTGCCTCCCGGCCTCTCCTGGCAGGAGGGCAAGATCTAGTGTTCTTGGAGGAGAAACATGGGTCCCTCACAAAGAGGCTCCCCCCACAAACCCACCTGAGAAAGGAAATCAGAAACCTAACTCTGCTTTACGTAGAGGCAGCCCTTCCCAAACAGGTTCTGTGTGGAACTGCCCTATCACTCTTGTCGATGACCGTGGGGTAAGATCTTACTACCACTGAAGAATTAAACAGTGCTGTCCTGCCCGCGGGCCTGGGTAACTGGAATGATTGGATTCAGAGGGTCCAGAGGTCCATTGGAGCAACAGCCATCTTCCCTAAAAGGCCTGGCCATTGAGCAAGAGGACTTCACCCCCTGGAGGGCTGCTCCAGCTCTTGAGAAACCCTCCTTCCCCCAGGGCTCACAGGGTAAGGCCCCGTGGCCTCTGTGCACCATCTCATGTCACTCGGGCTCCCCCACTATGTGCGGGCCACTCATTCTCCCGGCCACCTCACAGCCAGAGGGAGACCATCGGATGTATTTCTGGGTTAATCCAAACAGCGAACACAGACTGTCCCCGTGGCGTTATTCCCCATACCCCCGACTGCAGCCAAGTCTGACTTCCACCAAGTCCACTGACCAAGAACCACAATCAGCACATCTTTGGGTCCCCCTTGTTTTGCCGTCTTTGATCTAAAATGCCTCCCTCTTAAAAGGGAGCCACGTATGTGATTTTAAATTTCCTAATAATCATGTTAAGAAAAAGGGGCGGGGGAACAGGTGAAATAAATGATAGTATCTCTTATTTAACCTAATATATCTAAAATATTACTTCAAATGTCACCCGGCACATTTCATTACGGTATCTCCCCCTTGTTTTCATCCTTTAGCCTTGGGAAGCCAGTATGCCTTCCACTAGCAGCACGGCTCAATGCAGGCCAGCTCAATGCAGGGTTCAGGAGCCACATGTGGCTGGTGGCTACCAAACTCCAGCCATCTGAGGGGCCGTCTTCCTCTGCCGATGAGAACCTAAAACCGAACTTTAACCCAGCCTCGCTGTCACAGTTCTTGCTGGTTTTTCCCACTCCCGGGCTTCACACAACTCGCCCCTACTCAAGATTCTTTCCCACGGCACTTGCAATTATATTTGGGTGACATGTCAAGAAGTTAAGCTGGCCGGGCCTGGAGCGAACAGATATTCAAGGAATCAAGGACAACTTATCTGGTCCATCGGATATTCTTTCCAGGGCTCGCCCACCATTCAACTAGACCCACAGGGTTTCTTAATTTAAAACCCTCACAACCCTGTCACTTAAAAGTCTCCTATTCACAATGACGCGGAGTTAACCCTGTGGTGGCCACATGAAGGGACTCTGGGTTGGTGTCCTCTGGCACAGACTCCATTTCAAACTCAAAACTCAGCCTCAAGTATTTCTGCCCTGGTCTCGCACACTGTATACACAAAACTACATGGCACCATCGACTGCCCGTTGAATCCTAAGGCACAACTGGACGCAGGACAAATCCACAGATCTGGGAGTTGCTGAGAGCAGAAAACGTTTTTGTTTTGTTTTTTTCAGGAAAAGACAAAATGTGGAGACCGTGTTCTAAGCAACTGTTACACCCAGAAAACTGCGGGCTCAGCCTAGGTGGGTCTGCACAGGAGCGGCACAAAGTCACTGTCAGTACCACACAGACCCCAGAGCGGACGCATCTGTCAAAGCACCGAGTCCCACATGCCTCCCCTACGCCCCATTCTGCAAGGACAGTGAGCCTGCCCATGTCAGAACAGCGCAGCGCGGGGTCCCCCACCAGACACATCATCCCAAGGGCACCTCCTAAGTCGGCCCCTGTACCCTGCGTTTCCATGGGCCCCAGCCGGAAGCGTGGAGGATTTGACCTGGAGAGTGACCCTGGAAAGGTAAACTAGCTCCTCAGCTCTAATAGCAGCAGAACCCGGGGAATCCAAAACACACAGAAGACAGCTCCTTCTGGCTCACTGCTCCAGCTTCGCGCCAGAGAAGGTGCGCACAGAGCTCGGGAGAAAGGACTGGAACAGGCTGAGGACGGGATCTGTTCCAGGAGCCCCCGGGGGACAGGTCTGGCTCCTGAACATGGAAGTGCAGAGGGCTGCCCTCCAACAGGTGGAGGGCTCCCCACTAAGCAGCCAGGCAGGAGAGAGGAGGAGGAGCCACTCTGCCCACACTGTTCGCAGCATCCTCCCCTCCCGAGGCTCCCTCGACCCGACCCCGTGCCCAAGCAATGGGGAGAGGAGCCGGCTGACGAGCGCGTTCAGGGAGAGGAAGGAAGGAGGCGGCTCTTCTTGGCGAGCTGATGGGTGTGAGTGCTGAGCATTAATTAAAAAGCCATCGGGGAACAATGGTCTTTTCATATTTGGAGCCCGTCCTGCACAAAGCTCAGCTTGTTCTAGGGGGAGGTCGCTGCCTTAAAATTTTTTCTTACTCATTTCCGAGGGCTGTGGCAATGTCTGGCACCCAGCTCAGCCCACTGGAGTGTCCCCAACCAGAGCGGGTGCCAGGCAGGCCTCTGCGACTTCGTAGGTGGTGGGCATTCAGACACAAAAAGGGGCGGCGTCAGGGCTGCCGTGTGTCAGCCCACGGGCTCCTGGGAGCTCCGGGGCGTTTCCCTGAATAGCTGCCTACTCCCCCCCCCCATGGAAACACTCACTGGACATTTTCTCCAGCCAAACACCCATTTCCCTCGCAAATTACGCTAGAGGTGCCACACCCAGCCGGCACGGCGAGAGTCGAGGGTCTGACAGACTGACCCACAGACACGTCAAGGCATAAGTGTAAGAAAACAGTGGATATTAAATGGTGCAGGGAGACCCCACCTCCCCCATAATTCCAACTCCCCCAAACCCACGGAGTGCCCTGAAGAAAAGCAGTTTTTAAACCAGGAGTAGGCACGGGGATAGGGACTAACACTGGTCATGTAAGACGTTCCCCAACTTGAACAAACCGCCGCCTCTCTCAGTCCTCACAGCCCCGGGTGGGCAGTCCCCTCTCATCCCACCTCCTGGCACTCACATCCCTGTGCAATCCCCTCCCTTCAGAGTGGGCTGTGCACTCTCTGACTCACTTCTAACCAGCAGTCCACAAACAGAACAGGTCACTGGTCACAGAGAGACTGCAGTCTCAGTCTTCTGCATAACCCTTACTCTCCCCAGTGGAAACCAAGAGCCATGTTGGGCGGTGCTCTACAGAGAGGCCTCTGTGGCAAGCAACTGACTACAGCCTCCAGCCAGCAAGGAACAGAGGCCCCTGGTCCAACAGCCCTCAAAGTGAGTCCTGCCAGCAATGACGTGTGTAAAGCTCAGGCTCCTGCCCTTGCCAGGTGGAGCCTTCAGATGAGACTTCAGCCCAGGCCAGAGGACACCGTTAAGCCACGCTCAGATTCCTGACCCACAGAAACTAACTAAAGATTTAGTGGCTGTTTTAAGCCACTACATCTAAGGTTTAATTGTTATGCAGCCATAGGTAACTAACGCATCCCTTCTATCTTACAAAGGAAAAGAAGATTTGGGCCGTTGAGTGGCGGAGCTGGGATTCTCAGGCCAGGCGGGTCCTTCAGAGCTGCTTCCCCTCACCTTGCGACTTGAGTAACCCTAGCTCACATTTTGGTCCGCGGAGCTAGGGAGTGACCGTACACACTGGACCTGTCCCTCACCACAGGTGCGCACGGGGAACCTCAAAACCATGGCTTCAAACGAAAAGAAACTGGATTCATTCCGAATGTCAGAGCTGAAGGACGAGTGAAGAGATGATGGTGGTCTAGTTTACCCTTCTCCTTCTACAGGAAAAGAAACTGAACCTACCTTGGTACAGTCAAAATAGCAAATGCTAGCCAAGATCACACAGGACTCCTTAGGAATCCGGGGAAGTTCAGCCCCAACGTGTTAAACTTACTTCTGATTGGCTGGCCAGGAAAATTCCATCAGTGACTCCGACCTGCCCCCATGGCACTCCACTGTAATATTTTTGTGGTGAACACCCCCCCCCCACCTTGACATCTCTCCTCTAAGTTGGCAGCTTCTCCTGCATCTATCCCCCAAAGTCCTTCCTCACCGCCATGGGGCGCCACAGGTAAACTGTCTGCCCCTTGGTTGACGTGAGAGCCGAAAACCCTCATCCCTGGCGTCTGTTGAGATCCAACCTATATTTACTTTAGATTCTATGAAACCCAAGTTTATGACACATTTCCGTCGAGAAAGCTAAGTGGGCAGAGGTGTTCTTGCATCTCCTGGAGGGTTCCACAAGCTTGCACATCACTAAGACATCTATTATTTTTACAAACAGAGACTCTAGACACTTACAGTAAAGATCATAAATAATTAAGACTAAGTAGCCTGAGGACATTCTGTGAAGTGTTCTCGCTGATTTTTTTTTTTAATTAGACTCTTGCTAATTCACAAGATTGAATAATCTCCAAAAATCTTCCAGAAGTAGCCACAGACAAGTGCTATTCAAGTGACTCTACACTGTGACTGTTGGACACGTGTACTTTATATTATGATGGAAAGAGCTACTTCCTACTCAGAGTTCAGAAAACAAAGTATTAATGCCGCCCGCACTTCCACCACCTGCAAGTAACCACTCAGGTGATATTCTGTTATAGGAATCCTTTAGCCTCTCTCACTTTACGGATAGTTTTTAAAATATTTTTAATTGATTTCAGAGACAAGAAGGGAGAGATAGAAATATCAATTACGTGAGACAAACGTCGATTGGCTTCCTCCTGCACAAGTCCCCCCTTCCCCCAACAGGGATCAAGCTCACAACCCAGGCATGTGCCTTGACAGGGAATGGAGCCATGGCCTCCTGGGTCACAGGTCGGTGCTCAACCATTGTGCCACACAGGCCAGTCAATGCATGTTTTTAAAAATAAACTGATTCATTGGATTTAACATCACTGCTCCCCCACATCCATAACCATGAGATGGAAGTTTGGCAGAGCCACACAAGAACTTGCCATATGGATGCACCGCCGTTTAAATGAATCCTCCGTGAGATATTCGCACTGTTGCTATTTTTCACTAATACAAATGCCTACAATGAAAACATTTATAAATGTCTTATGCACAATGGATAATATTTTTATTATAAATGAAGATACTGGGTCCCCAGTCCTGTTGCAGATATTAAGGATAAAGTAGTGAAAAATAAAAAATCCTGCCCTTGGGAAGCTTATATTCTAGTATGAGTGACAAGCAAGGAAAATAAAATTTAAAATTACAGTGTTTTACTAAGTGGCATAGACTATGGAAAAAGGAAAAGGCAGAATAATTTATGAAATTTATGGTGGGACAAACTACAAATTTAAATAAACCTTATTTTAAAGCTTTTTGATACACACTGATAAACTACTCTCCAGAAAGGGCTCGCCGATTTTTCTACTTCCTCACCATAGCAAGGTGTACACACACACACACACACACATACACACACACTCCTACATTCCTTGAAAACAAAATAAAAAGAAAAAAGAAGCTCAACAAAGAGCTATTTATCACATGGCTCTTCAAATGGGCAGTCTGAATTTATTCTTCGTATGAGTTGCTCATTTGCATTCCTAGCTCATTTTTCTGCTATGCTTATCACTGATTTTAAGAACTCTTTATATATTAAAGATACTTAGGACAATCTCTGTCAATTACATGTGTTGGCAACATATTTTCCAAGTTTGTCATGTGTGTTTAAAGTTTGCTATTAGTGCCCAGCATACTGAATTTATTTAATGTAGTAAAATCAATCTTTTCTGTTACGATTTCTTCACTAGAAAAATTAGGCATCTTTCTGGCCCCTATTCACATTAATAGTAACCTATACCTTCTAGTTCTAGTTCCTCTGTGATTTCAGTTTTACTGTTATCTCTCTAATTCATCTAGTAATTTATGGAAATATATACTATGAGAAATGGCTCTAACTTCATTCTTCCCTACTTGGTCATCTAACTATCCTACAACCATTTACTATATGATTGCATAATAAACCATGTTGTATGATACTACAAGGCAGGAAAGTGCAATGACACGGACCACTGGTTTTGCTGGCAATCGAATCAGTGTTCAAGTCTGGGTGACTCTGAGCAAGTACTTAAACTCTCTGAACATCAGTACATGGAATTACTCATAGCATACACTGCATACAGTTCTTGTGAGGATTAGATAAGTTCATATATAAGTGTTTAGCATAATGCCTAGCGCCCACAAGGGCGAAAAAATGTGAGCTGTTATCATTTTAATTCCCCTCACTTATATGAAATGCTACCTTCACCAGACATATTTCTATTTGGTTCCATTCCATTGAGTGGTCTCTACAATAGTTTCTAATCAAGCTGTTCTAGTATATGAGAAAGCTAATGATTTTTGAAATTTTACTTTGTAACTGAACTGTGCGCTTAATTCAATTTAAATGTGCTTTGGGTCTCCTAGGAAGACAATAACATCTGCAAATAATTATTGCTGTTCCTTCTTAACCATTATTTGACTTTGGTTTATACATTCTGGACAATTCAATAAGACAGGAAAAAGAAATGAGTACCATGGCAATCTTTGTTTCGTACCCAAGTTCATTATTCTGTCTCTCATGGTTCATCATTAAGTCACCAGCTGTTGAGGCTGCTGGTTTCTTTGTCAGAGTAATGCAATCACTTTGTAGCTTGGTTTTCAAAAATTATAAGCAAACTAGAAATGAGTAGAAAATTACCACGTCCTTATGTGTTACATGTTTTGCTTCTTTGTTCTACTTATGTGAAGAATTTGAGGAACAGACATTCTAATGTTAAGCCTTTCTTAACATTTCTGAGATAAACCCTATGTAGTCATGATTCTTTTTAAAATATTGCTGAGGCCCTGGACGGATAGCTCAGGTGGTTAGAATGTCATCCTGATACACCAAGGTTGCAGGTTCAATCCCTGGTCGGTGCACATGCAAGAATCAACCAATGAATGCATAAGCAAGTGGAGAAACAAATCAATGTCTATCTCTGTCTCTCTCTCTCTCTCTTAAAAAATAAAAAATACTGCTAAATTCCATCTGTGATTGTTTTCCTTGGCATTTCTGCAGTCTTCCGTCTTCCTTTTGTGTAATCTTTTGTCAAGATGTTGGATCCCAGAGTTGTGCTAGCTTTGTAAGATCAACTGAATCGCTTTATGTCTTTTTTTATGTTCGGCAAACAGTTTATTTAGGAGACAATTATTTTATCCCTCAAAGTTTAAAAGAACTCATCCATTAAACTTGTGTGTATCCAGATCCCTTTGTTGAAATGTTAATTTTTTTTCAATGTTCCGTTTCATCTCTAGTTCCTGATTTAAAGTTTCAGACTTCTGAGTCATTTCCCTAAAACAGCTTTGTCCACTCAGATTTTCAACGTTTGGTGTTTTAAGTTATTACATTTTATTTTTATATTATAAAACAATTATTTCAAATATAATTTAGAATTTGTTACTCTTTTTTTTAATCACATAAACTCATTTTTAGTTTTATGCAGTTGCGTTTTCTCTTTTCCATGACAGTGGTCTGGTCTATTTCTATGATTTCCGCCCCCCGCTAAATAAATAGCTCTCAGTACAGGCAGACAGCTCTGGTTGGGGGGTTGGGGGGGCAGAGGGGGAGGCTCGGGGTAGTGAAGGAATTAAACAAAAAAGAAAAAAAGAGAGAACTCATGGATGTGGAAAACAGTATGGTGATTGTTGGGGGATGGAGGTGGAGGAGCGGATAAATGATAGAAAAAAATAAGATAAAATGCAGAAGAGAAATAAGTAAATAGCTCTTAGATTTACAGTACAGTAGTTTATATCTGTTTTCTAACTCATGTCACTTGTATCTTATTAGTCTTGTTTCATACTTTCCAACTTTGAGTTGAATACTTAACTCGTTTATTTTCATTTTTTCTTATTTAATAATAAGAGGATTTAAAGGCTATGAATGTGCCCCTGAATATAACTTTGGCAATGACCCATACATTGAAATCTGCAGAGTTCTCACTATTTCCTAATGATGCTATAACAGCAATTTCATTTCCATTTCCTCTCTGACTCAAGTGATTCAGGAGGCTATTTTTTAATGTTCAAGTAAGTGGATTTCATTAAGATGTTTAATATTAAAGATATCTCAGAAAGAAGATAAAGAAACTCTAGCCACGGAGAAGAAGATGAAGAAACCCCAGCCCTGGCTGGTTTGGCTCAGTGGATAAAGCATCGGCCTGCGGACTCAAGGGTCCCGGGTTCAATTCCGGTCAAGGCATGTACTTTGGTTGTGGCACATCCCCAGTTGGGAGTGTGCAGGAGGCAGATGATCGATGTTTCTCTCTCATCGATGTTTCTAACTCTCTATCCCTCTCTCTTCCTCTCTGTAAAAAATCAATAAACTATATTTAAAAGAAAAGAAAAGAAAAGAAACTCCAGCCACGGGGAAGAAGATAGAGAAACTCGGGGAAGGGAAAAAACTTCAGCAGAAAACACTACTTAATGTTGAAGCCGTAAAAAGGCAGCTGCTTATGGAACTGCTGTGTGGTGCAGTCCAAGCCTATGCCTTCGAGGAGCGCTCCAGCAGCAGGCGGTCCCGGGGATCGGAGAGGCTGCGGGGCAAGCAGCGCAGGACGCGAGGGGAAGGAAGTCTCTGCTGTACCTTCTGAAAATTTTATTACGGGCAAGTACTGCCTCTTTAAAAATTAATTTAAAAAGCAAAGCCATCTCTTGATAAATGGAATCAAATCATCCCTGATATTCTAAGTATATAACCGAGTAAATTTCCATACTTTTCTTGAGTTTGGTTTCATTAAGCAACACTTGGCTCCAAATTGATGAACATCTGTGGCTAGAGAAGGGAGGAGGAAAAAAATAAACTCTAATTCTGTAATGTCCAAGTTCAGGAGAAATAAAGTTTCAAGGGAAAGGAAGGAGTAAAAAAAAAAAAAAAGTTTAGTTCTGTTTCTATCAGACCACCATGTTGAAACCTGAAATGCATGACTGCGCGGCGGAGGAGATGGTAGAGTTCTGCCTCCCCCACCTCCACCCTGAGCCTTTCTGGCTCAGGAACGCTCCGCAATGTGCATCTGGGTTGCTGCAGACTTCCTTCCTCATTATTCCTTGAAATGAATTTCAATCCAAAATTAAGTCAATTAACTCGTGATTCTTAAGTATTATGTCACTGTCCACTTCCTCCTTCCCCGCAAACTTCACAGTATCAAGTAAGAAATAAAACACCAACTCCATTCATCAGTTTTCCAATTGGAGGAGGTGCGGGGGTTACGGTTACGGTTGTTCACATGGAAAATAAGACAATAAATAACCAATAAGTAATGATCCCAGAATGAACACCGTGCTTTGCGTATTCATAACTTGCAAACCTATTTTTGCCCCACCCTCTATTCTGGAGAAACCTGTTTCCCGCTTGCTAACTTCTGCCCCTGGGAAGAGTCTGTATATTGTCCTAATGGGTGCCAGGACACAGACAGCTGCACACACCACAGATTACACCGTGTAGTCGCAAACACGACCAAGTTCCGTACTCCTGGGAGTACAAGTGCGATGTGATTAAATGCCGCATCTATTTCTTAAAATGTCATCATCCCATGTGGATGAAGGATGAGTATATTAGCCTGCACATGGGGAAAACATAAAATGTCGTCATTTATTGCTTAAAATCTATACCGTTTTACAGAAGGCGAGGTGGTAGAATCAAAGCTTAGAGATTCAGAATGTCTCAAATTACAAGGTATTCGCTCACTTCTGGCTTACTACATCCTCCGCCCTGGCACCGGGGCCTGGAGTGGGGCAGCAGCAGGAACCAGAGCCACCCATTTAAGAAACTCAGAAAGGGATATGGCATCTTGGGACTTCCATTTACAGCAGCCACAGGGGAGCAGCCCCATGGGAAGGGAGCACTGAACAGGCCCCCTCCGTAGCTGAGAGGAGCCATCCAGACAGACAGCCGCAGTGGCCGGTGAGGAATGCCCAGCTCTGGGGAAGGAAGCAGCCCCACCTCCATCCCACACCCACGGCCGCACAGAGTTCAAGACTCTGCGCCCAGCCCCATGCCTTCCCCTCTGTCGTGATGAGCACAGGAGGCTGAGCAGCCAGTGCTGCTGAAACAAAAGACCGATGACAGGAAAACCCACTGCCCTTTGGCCACTGCCTAGCAAAGGGGACGTGTAAAAGTGCAGAGGGAAAGCAGGCCGGCTGCACGGGTCCCTTTCTGTCCAGCCGTTAATTAACAGCATAATCCACATTGAAGATGCATGAAAGCAAAAGCTGCATTATCAGAGCGCTGGGCACATGGCCCCAAGGCACAGCCTCCCCTGCTGACCTGCAAGACCAGGTTACCTCATCTCAGCCCCCTCCTCTCAGGGGAGCTGGCTCTGGACACCTCATAAAAAGGACTGAACTGACAGCCAGCAGCCTCCACTGGCTGACAGGCACCATGTCCATCTTCAGAAGCCACGCCATGCATGGCCAGGCCATCGGCATAGGGGCTCCCCTCAGAATGAAGAGGCGTTCAAATCAAGTCCTGCTGTCTGTCTAATGCTGAACATTAAAAAATAAATAAAAATTCTTTTTTTAAAATTGATTTCAGAGAAAGGAAGAGAGAGAAAGGGAGAGAAACATCAATGATGAGAGAGAATCACGGATCAGCCGCCTCATGCACGCCCCCTACTGGCAATTGAGCCGGTAACCAGGGCCATGTGCCCTGACCAGGAGACATCACTCAACCGCTAAGCCACACCAGCTGGGCTAACAGGGAACATTTTAATGTCACAAATTCCCCGAAGGACTCAAGTTTTAAGGTAATCCCTCTCAAATGATGCTGTGATAATGCAGGGAAAACGAAGATACCCTTCCATTCAATTTGGGTGCCAGGTGAGTTTCCATCAAGGATGAGAAGCCAACCGCTGCCATCCGGGCCTAAAGAGGCACGCCTCCCCACCGCCCACCACCACTGCAACACTGTCTTTGGAGGCAGGCACGCTATCAGGTCATCCAGCGCAAAGCACATTCAAGCTGAGTATGCCCGGCCGGCACATGTCAGAGCCACTCGTAAGTGCAGGCACCTGAAGAAACAGTGTCTCAACTACACCGTGAAGCCGCTGCTGACCAAGAACTCAAATCACACGATGTGGGGAGGAGAGAAGCTACCGAATGTCACCTCGCAGCTCCCCCCCCCACCACACACATCCCCAAGAAAACCCTCTTTGCCAGACCAGCTATGCCGCCTCAGCTTTGAGGACACCGTCGGGTTTAGCTTCTCCCGCTCCCAGGCCACCTACCTCCAGGTCCCCGTGGGGCTCGGGGCTCTCCTTCGCTGTCCACGGCACCGGTTCCTCCACAGGCCCCTGTGGTGGGCTGCATAATGGCCCCTGCCCCCCCCCAATATGCCCACACCCTACTATCTAGAACCCGTGAATGTGTTAACTTTTATGGCCAGGAGACTTTGCAGATGGGATCAAGGGAAGGTTTTGAGACACGATTACCTGGGTGGGTCTGATATAATTAAGAGTTAAGAGTCAAAGTGGGTGTGGCACGGAAGGAAGGGGTGGTCTGATGTGAGAAAAGGGTCATGAGCCAAGAGACATGGGTCGCTGCAGAACCCAAAGAACACAGGGAAAGCCGATTCTCCTCCCTCTCCTCCCCTCCCCCCAACCTCCCAGAGCGACCCTGCCAATGCCCTGGCTCTGGCCTGGTGACTGGTTTTGGACTTCTGGGCTCCAGAACAGTAAGACAATCAATTTACGTTGTTTTAAGCCATCAAATTTGCAGTCATTTGCTGAAACAAATGACTTGTTGCAGCATTAACAGGGAACTAAAACAACCCTTCTGGAAGCAGGAATGTCCCTAAATCTCACACCGAGTCGACCCATAAGGTTTATACAACCTCCTCTTCTCTAGACTCCAAGAGCCAGCCCAACCCTCTCTCTATAACCAAAAACTAGAACCACAGGCCTTTGGTGCCATGAGCCAGTGCTATGTCTCAACAGGTAGGAAGTATTTAGTGGAGCATCTTAGCGTAAGATACAGAAAGCCTCCCATACCAGCCAACTACATGTGCGACTCACAAATATCCCAAGTAAACCACAGAAACAACAGAAAAAGAGTAGTTAAACAAAGTATATATGTGTATGACATTTTGATTTCACCTAACAGGAGATCCTGAGTGGAAAAAAGCATCTACAAGCACAATCCCAGCTCCATAGATGCTTCTATCAAGGAAGCTATGCCAAGCCAACCGCACCCACCGGACCCCACAGCTGGGAGCCTCAGCATGATGCCAACTGCCAGCCTGGAGAACTGGAAACCCAGGGCCATGCCTGCTGGGCTCCTGAAGACAAAGGGAGGAGGAAGGCTCTGGAAGGTGGTGGCGTCTTGCCCACCTCAGTGGTAGCCTGGGGCCAGTAGATCTGGCCACCTTGCCAGCACCTAAGAGGTGCAAGCCAGGCAGCCAACCACATCAGACGCTGGCTGCCAGCCGGCCCCAGTTGCCCAACACCTCCGCCGGAGTCAGCTTTCCAGGACTGGGTTTTCACACACCACACAGGTACAGGCCACTGTGGACCGGGTCGAGGCAGGGCGCCCTGAAGGATGTCCCACACAAAGACGGGGGGCAGGAGGGCGTAGAGGAAGATGTGTTGATACGGAGCAGTAAGGTGCATCTGTGCTTCACATCTGCCTGAATATGCGAAGAATGTTCTTCTTGCTCACTATGCAAAGGAGCTGCCACCAGGGCCTTCCTCCGGCGCCAGCCTACCCCACCTTCTTCCCATCACCAATCAGAGTCTCCATCCACTCCACTTGGTTCCCCAAACCCACATACTCCCGAATGCTCCCATTGCCACTAAGCTTACCAGCTTGTTGACACCCTCCCAGTCTAGCCCCTTTTCTCCACGTTACCAACTGACATGAGGAGTTATGTTACATGTTGAGGGTCTGGGTAACTTGGATCGCTCTACAGGGTTTAAACGTGCAATTTCGGTGCAGATATAGAGGCGTTACTTCACACAGGATAAAGTCGTTAAAAAAAAAATTAATGGCCCCCACAAAGTATTCTCAGACTCCTCCTTAAGCGAGGATATGATCTGGACCCTGGCTGGTTTAGCTCAGTGGATAGAGCGTTGGCCTGCTGACTGAAAGGTCCTGGGTTCGATTCCAGTCAAGGGCACATGCCTGGGTTGTGGGCTCCATCCCCAATAGGGGTGTGCAGGAGGTAGCTTATCAATGCTTTGTCTCTCATCGTTGATGTTTCTATCTCTCTCCATTCCTCTCTGAAATCAATAAAAAAAAGTATGTATTTTTTTAAAAGAAGATATAATCTGGAACAATCCAAGTCCAAGAGAAGGTGAATTCTGGCAAAACTAGCAGATAGTTTTGCCCAGGATCCAACATTTTCATGTTACTTGACCAGTTTCTCTTTACCCCTTGCTTCAGCCGATGCCCCTCGAGATAAGCCAGCCCTAGAAATAGAGGCCCCTCTTCCTTAGCTCTTAAGTCTCATTTATGGCCACCTTTCAAAGCCCTGCACAGAGCTCTGACTCCAGTCATTTCCTCTTCTTCTGCATGAACGTCCATTTACAGCCGCTCTGTAACCTCTGTGTGAACCAAGAACGTTCTCCTCGCCTCCCACGGAAGTGGGATCTCGCCCTGGTGAGAGCAAGGCGGCTCTCCGGCACAACCCTCCACTCAGTGTAAATCCCCTTGGAACCCTACCGGCTCGGCTGGATATCCCTAGAGAGTTGAACACTCCCTATGCTTTAAAGTGCCTTGAAAGGAGACCACAGAATACCCACGCTGGCTCAGCAATCAGCACATGATTTCAGGATGTCTTTGGGGTTTTCTTATACACTCGGATTAAGAGGAATGGGGGGGGAGGTCTTGTTTTTGTTTTTATTCAGGGAGGCGGGTATGGGAAGATGTCCCAGACAAGAAACTGCATCCATCACAGGAGGAAGAGTACTTAAAAGGAGTATCTGAAAGCGCGCCAAGTTTTTCCCAGCCCCATCCTGATGGTTCCCCTCGCCAAGCCATCGAAGGCTCGCCAACACCATCTCTCAGGCGCTTTTGTGGGCTCTCCTCCCAGGCTGCCTGCGTGCCTAAAGGCTGCCTCCCTTCTACGCGGCTGACCCGAGCCTTCCTGCTCCGCAGCACAACCTCTCCGCTGACTTCTCCAGCTCTGGGTGCTCGAAAACGAGGTCCCGCACCGAGGGCGCTTCCAGCTCACCACGCAACTGTCCATCCCGCGCGTTCCAACTCTGAGCGCCGAGATACACCAAGGGCTGTCCTGTGGGCTTGGGGCAGGAACGAGCCGTGAGCCCAACAGACTGAGACCCCTCCCGCTGTCTTCATGGAGCTCAGGCCCCGCAGGCTCCGACACCTGCCCCACTGCCAGGCCTTCAGATCCTCCACTTGTCCTTAATTTAATCCCTTCTTTCGGGGGAAGGATTTCCTTATTTTTGCTGAAAACGTCTGGGGTCTTTTGGGAGTGGGGGAAGGGAAGACTTACGTTTTCGTCTTAGGAAAAAAATAAATGGCTAGAATTCTCTTTGATGGACATTTGGAGGGCCCCGCTAGTAAGCGGACCCACATCTTGTGCATGTTGCCACACTCTCTTCATCTCGGGTTTTGGAAGTGTCACTTTCCCTTCGAGACTGAAGCCAGCCTCTGTAAGTCTTAAATGATGAACTCCGTTGTCAAACCATCTCCCCACTGCCCATCCGCCATGACTCTATCCCCAAAGTTGCCATTATTCTCATGTAAAGGTTAAGCCTCCTCAAGCCAACCCAAAAAGAATCGCTTTCCAGGTTTTCTAAAAAAATGTATTTTATTGATTTTTTTTTTTTTTTTACAGAGAGGAAGGGAGAGGGATAGTTAGAAACATCGATGAGAGTGAAACAACATCAATCAGCTGCCTCCTGCACACCTCCCTACTGGGGATGTGCCCGCAACCAAGGTACATGCCCTTGACCGGAATCGAACCCGGGACACTTCAGTCCACAGGCCAACGCTCTACCCACTGAGCCAAACCGGTTAGGGTTCGCTTTCCAGCTTTGCTTGTGCTCTTGTGCTGGCCCCAAAGCTTGCGGTAGGGCAAAGCCTTTGTCCTGGCTTTTTAAAAGCATGGGCCTTGGAGTCTTGGCCCTCCATTCCATGATCTCATTCCATTTCCTTAGATGCTTCATGTTAAGACTCCCAACGGCTGTCGTTGGACATGGAACTGTAACGGCAACACACCTGGCACCTTCTCCTCCTGCCTCCAAAGTGTCTGCATTAAAGCAGCTGTGACTTTACAAGTTATTCCACGAGGCAAGGATCCTGTGGCCATTTCAGCTCGGACAGTGGCCCAATGCGGCCGAAGTTGCCAGCAGCCAGAGGATGTCTCTCTCACGCCTCATCCTGACCTTATCTGTACGTGCCCAGGAGCCTCCCTACATCACCCAGGGAGCAGCACTTTCCTGTCCAAACCCGGGCTGGCCCTGGCAGCCGCTCCACACCGCCTGCATCTGCACCCTCAGCGTAGCCTTCTTCCTTGTGTAGACATTCCTGTTCTAAAGGGCATGAACCTGGGCACTGTGACTCATCACTATCTACAGGAAGCAACGACTCCATCCAAAACGTGAGCCAGTTCCTGGAGAGATTTCTCTGGTCTCTCCCCCCTTGTCACTTAGATGGCACCTGGGCTTACTCAGCCCCTTTCCCCACAGTCTTTGCAAGATTCTTCCATCGACCCACCGCTGGGACTGTTCACTTGTTTCCCCCACAGATAAGCAAAATGAGCAAGCTGTCTGCCATTCCTGGCAGGGCAGAAACCTTTTTTTTTAAAGATGTGCATGTTCCAACTATGCTTGAGTCCTATACTGAGCCCTTTAACCTGCCGAAAGAGCTGCGGACATCCCACGGGGATTGACTACCACTCTTCCTTGCCATTCCTGAAAGGCAGAATCCACTTCACACGGCCACATCTCACGTGGATCCTTCACATCCCTGGTCTGAGAGCGGAGCGTGTACGACACAGCGAGGAGGCAGCAGGAACATGGGAAAGGCCATTGTCACCAGTACGAGAGGCACCAACCAGAGGACACTCTATTTCAAAGTTTTGAACATAAACTTAACCACATACAAAATTTACATCGGAGGACCACTTCCTGAGCAATGAAGACCAAATCTCAGGCCCGACTAAAGGGCGATTGCCCAGGGAAACCTTAGAGCAGGCTAGTAGCGTTCTGTCACAAAATAAGGATAGAGCCCTGGCCAGTTGCGCAGTGATGAGAGCGCCAGACCTAAGGGTGACGAGGATGATTCCTGGTCAAGGGCACGTACCTGCATTGCAGGTTTGATCCCAGCTCAGTCCCCAGTTGGGGGAGGCATACAGGAGGCAACCAATCAGTATGGAGTGGTGTGTGTGTGTGTGTGTGTGTGTGTGTGTGTCCATCTCCCCTCCCCTTCCACTCTCTTTAAAAAAATCAATGGAAGAAATATCCTTGAGTAAAAATTTAAAATAATAATAAAAAGGATATAGTTCTGGTTTCTTACAAGGAATATAAAAATAAAAGGTCTTCATCTTAAATTCTGAAAGGAAAACATCCCCCACACAGCCTGTGGGGGCCAAGAATGGCCTGGCCGTCTGGAACAGCTTCTGAAATACACAGCAAACGGGAAGTGCAGGGCATGTGGGACGAACCCTGTGAGATTGGTGCCCCAGCCAGACCTGCCACGCTGACCCTGCCACTACGACTCTGCAGTGAAGTTACGGAAACTGAAATCAAGCGGAACTGATCTGTTTAGATGCCAGCGCTAAGTTCCACTCAATGAGTCTTCCATGCCCCACATGTTCCTGACATTTTTCCATTCACACATTTACTAGTTTAAGGGGAAGGCCAGAAAATTATGGGCATGGTCTTTGGTTCCTTTCTGTCTTATTGCATTCAAATCGAGCTAAAGTGGGCAAAACACTGCAAAAACACTAAGTGCAGCTGTACAATTAGCAACTGCCCAGTTACGGGCCAGGAACTCTGCAAACTTTCTACCTGTACTCTTTGCTTCATCCTCCTAACCACCTGTGCGGTGGGTACTAGCATGGGCTCCATTTTGCCCAAAAGGAAATCAAAGCCCAGAGACACCAAGTAACGTTCCCACGGTCACACAACAAAGAAGCATCAGAGCAAGAATCCAGTGCCTAGTTTTTCTACCACCGGAGCCTTTGGGAGAACAAGTACCTGTAGATACTCTTCTAGGTAGGACAGTCTGTATACCAGCTCACAAAGCAATCATGAGCGTCCACGGCAGCTCCTGCCAAGGAGCGTATCTCCACTTGTCCTTCTCTACACACTCTTGTAACTATTATGGAAAAGCACACTCATCTCAGGAGGAGGAGTGTAGCCCACTCCCTCCTTTCCACAGGCCCTTAAAAGTTGAGCCCCCAACATGCCCAAAGTGGTCCCGTGGCCTCCCTGTCTGGGGTGGTGGGTCAGAGGGGTGGTGGGTCAGAGGGGTGGTCAGTAGAGAATGTCTCCCTATAACCCACCTCTCCCCTCCCAACACTCTTCCAAGCCCGTGCCCTGCCTGCCCATGAGATTCAAATTCAGATGTGAACCAACTGCCAGGTGACCCCCCCCCCAAGACACTTAAGACGCCTCTGAGCTTTTCTCCTCTGAAAAGAAACCTCGTGTCCACCCTGCGTACCTTACAGAACTGTGAGGATTAGTGGAAAGGGCACAGGCTCTGAGGCTTTGAAAACATGAAGCCTCTGAAATTCCTTCCCAATTTTCCTCAGACAGACATGGCACCTCTCCCTGCTGTTTAGAATTAAACACTTAAACATCTGAATGGCAAACTCAGAGGCCTAAACAGTGGTATCGGGTAGACATGCAGTAGTAGCTCAATAAAAGGAAAGACCAATGGGCTCAGAGTCGTGAGGGAAGACACAGGAAGAAGCTGGGGGGTGAGGGGACCTCCAGCTCGGGGTAGAAGAGGCTGCTAAGGAAGCCGCCCAACCAAACTCATAGGGACCTGTCCTTCCAATATCTCATGACATCCTGAACTCTTCTTTCCCTCCCACCCCATACCCCACCTTCCAAGTAGAACATAGGGTGACCATTTGGTGCAGGCTGGAGTGTCCCCCAAGATATGTCCTCCCAGAAGCTCAGAATGTGCCCTTGCTTGGAAATGGGGTCTCTTGTGAGTGTCATTTAGGGTGAGGTCATACTGGTTTGGGGGACTCTAAATCCAATGACTGGGGCCCTTAGAAGGGAAGAGGAGGCACCCATCACATGAAGAGGGAGACAGAGATTGGAGGGATTCAGCCACAAGCCACGGAATGCAGAGGATTGCTGGCAGCCACTGCAGGCTGGAAGGAGCCTCGCCCAGAGAGCCTTCAGCAAGGTCCTGCCAACACCTTGATCTTGGACTTTTAGCCTCCAGAACAGTGAGAGATCAGATGTCTGTTATTTTAAGCCACTCGGTTATGTAATACTTTGTCACAGCAGCCCCGAAAAAGGAGTACACCGCTCTGGCCCCTGCTCCGAGAGGCCCTGGCTGGGGCTACCTTCTGCCAGCCCGGCGGCTGCAATCATCTCCCTGGCCCCCTGCCCCGCCCCCATCACCCCAGCACAGCCGGCAGAGGGAACCTGTCCAACCTGAGTCAGACCAGTCACTCTGGGGGATGAGTCCCCCCGCCCCATGGGGAATCCTCCCAGATCTGCCCCTTCCCCTTCACACACCCACTCAGCCATGGGGGGCTCCCTCCGCTCCTCAGACCCACGAGGCACCCACGCAGGATTTCCAAAGGTGTCTCCCTCCATCCAGAGCTCCTACACCACTTCTCCCCGTCAGTGCTCAACCACTGCCATTTCACCTGGCCTTTGCCACCCCCTCCTTAACTTAACCTGCAAACCACAGCCCTCCACGGCATTCCCTGGCCCTTTACTTGCCTTCCCTGAATAGCATTGAACATCTTTTAAAATGCTGCTCTTTATGTAGCAACGCTGCATATTGGGGGAGGACACAAGGGTAAGATCCCTGAAGACAAGGATGTGTCCTCCCCCCGCCCCCATCGCTGCATCACCAGCCCCTAGAGCGCCTAGAACAGTGCCTGGCACACAAGAAGCTCCGAGGCGCTCAGACGGGTGGCGGAGCAGTGGACAGAGAAGGAAGTGGCAGCAGGGAACGCGGCCTGCTGGGGAGCACAGGTCCTGGGGGCCACTTGCAGCTGTGGGCCAGCGGCAGGGGCCCGCACGGAGGCCGGACTTGTGAGTCCTTGTGGGCAGGTGGAAAACGCTAGGTATCCAGGAGCCACTGCAAGCCGCCGGCTAGGAGAACGGGAGGAAGAAAGCACAGCAGGGCGTCTTGACCTTGGCACGGGGACGGTTTGGACCGCACAGTTCCAGGGGGTGGGGGCTGTGTCCTGCGCGCTGTAGGAGGTCCTGCAGCATCCCTGGCCTCCACCCACCAGATGTCAGTAGCATCCCCCTAACCCTCAGCTGTGACAACCACAGCCGTCTCCAGACAGGGCCAAACACACCGTGTGGCGAGGAGAAGGCCCAGCCAGTCCCCACTGAGAAGCGCTCAGAGAGCATCCAGTGACAGTGCACACAGTGTGACCACAGGAAGCACAGGCCTAGAGGAGCCAGGCAGGTTAACAGATGTGAGCAAGCTGAGCACAGACAAGGTGGCAGGGATTGGCAGGGACCCACCCTGGCGACCTAAGAAGTGCGTGCCCCTTTAAGAGGGGCAGTGACTGTCCTGTGCCAGCCAGCTTTTGCCCTCGAGGCCCAGAAATGCCAAATCCCTGACGAGGAGGGTCCAGTCCTGTTTTTCGCACGGGCGTATGCCAATTTAAAAGCTAGCGTAGGCCCTGAACAAAGCGTGTGCATGCCAGCGTTCGCCTACAGGACACAACTTTGTAACCTCTGGCAGAGAGGCTACCTGGGGGTGGAAGGAGACAGGTGGACGGGAGAGCCAAGAGGAACTTACAATTCAGCCGCGAGGGGATGAATACAAGCAAAGGGCTGCGCCCCAGGAGCTCGGGTGAAGTAAGGTGAGGGCCCTGGGAAAGCTCCCCGAGAGGACTAAACGCATGCCTGGAGGCCACAAGTGTCCTCGCAACAGCCACAGGCTCTGAGAGTCCCTTGAAGATAAAGCAAATGCAGCAAGTCCCAGCCTTAACTCGAGAAGGTGGAGGAGCCTGAGCCTGACCCAACCTGGACAGGGCCCAAGGCTCATCTTGACCCTGCTCAGGAACCGGCCCAGGAACAGCCAGACGGTGACCGGCGCCCCCTGAGGAGTCAGGGCAATGCCGCCGTGTGAAGGACAGCTCTTCCTACTGCCCCCAGCAGGCCCAGCTGCCTCCTGGACTCACTCCCGAGATGCTCTGGACAGCAGCGCCCTGAGTAAGCGGAAGCTTACGCCTTCAAGTTGGCTTCTTTGTGGTAAAGGAAACCAGGGCCTGGAAAGGGGCTAACGTGAGCGTCTGACGCCTGCTGGAGCCAGAGCTCGGGTCCTCAACCTCAAATCCACCCGGAACACTCCGTGTCGTCTGCCCACCGCCCACACCAGTGGATCCCGGGCCTGGAGTAACCAAGAGAAGGACACTCCGACAACACGCTCCACTGTGTCTGTCCAAAGGCAGCGTGGCCATCTCTGTGGGCCATGACGGGAAGGGACAAAGTTCCTAGTGACACCTCCCTCTCGAGACAGACTTGCTGGGGGGACACCAGCTTCTGCTGTCCTATCTGTAAACTGGGTAGAACGGCCTCCTGCGAGCGCTGTCATCTTCCCGGAGAAAGTGACCAAGGCACACTGCCCACTACGCGGTGCTCCCCCAACAGCGGAGGCCTGGCTGCTGCCCACACCTTTGCATCCTATTCTGGGTCCAATCAACGTGGCTGGAGAAAAGGTCAAACCATCGGAGCCCCACAATCTCACTTCCAAGCAGCTCTGCTTTGTCTGACGTGAATAACTGAGTCTTTGGAAGAGGAGGAGGAGGAGGTTGGGTGAATGGCGCAAAGTGGGAGGCAAGAAGAAGTGAGGCAGGACAATCTCCCCACTGGGGAGGAACTTCTGGACTCCACAGAACTAATGGCCGGCCTCCACCAGAGCCTCATAATATCCCACAGGCAATGGCCCCTCTCCTCTCCAGCCCTTCCCCTCTCTGACAGGCAGCAGGCACCAACCCTGGTGACTGAGTTTGAGACCATCCAACCTGTGCAACACAAACCTCCTTCTACCTCCAAGCAGTAACTGAAAGAAACCCAGGTAAGACTCACTAGAAGCCTGAGTCCCAAGCGGAGCCAGTGGGAGCCACGTGTTAGGTTCCGCCTCCCAGAGCTGATTATTTGGAGGAGAATCTGGGATCTGAAGGCATCTGAATGGCCTGGCCACATGAAAACCCTGTAAGTCAGGCCGCCAGACACGCTGCAGACAGACTCCACATGAGCAGTTACAAGAGGGAACAGAGTGTTCGCCTGCGCCCCATCCCCGTGGCCCTGGAGTCACACACGCCTCCCTCCTCCCCCGCCAGAACATGGGCTTAGGGTGGCCCTGCTCCCCTACCGTGGGTCCTACGGGGTGGGGGAGCTCTCTGCTCCCCACACAGCACATGGAGACTCCCACCCCTCCCCTCAACTCTCTCCCACATGATTCTCTCCTATATCCATTCTGAGGAAGGCCCTTTTATGGAGAGGAGGGGAGCTCCCACATGCAGAAAGCCCACACCCCAGGAGGAACAGAGAGAGGGCCGCTGAGCACTTGTTGAAAGAAGGTGAGTACGAGAGCCATGAGGAGGAGGAGAAAACGTCCTGTTAGCTCAGGAAGTTAAGCAGGAACCTCTCTCCCGGCAGGGCAGGTGCTAGCCCAGCCGGCTTCCTCTCCCCGCCCAGGAGGCCGCCACCCCAGGCAGGAGAGCGCCTGGGCAGGGAGCGGGCTCCACGGGAGCTGCAGGAGCTCCACCCCAGGAATGGATTTGATGTCAAGTGTCAGCAAGTAAATTGCTATTGGCTTCTCAATAAGCAGCAGTAGTGAGCTAAGTGTTTCCCCGTATTGTGCGGGCTCTCACGGACTCAATACGGCAGTATTGACAGCACAATCACACAGTAATCCAGGCTCCCCTAATACCTACACTTCCTCAATGAAAACACACTTTCCACTTGGACATCAGCCCATTAGCTTGGGGCCGGAATCTCCGCCTCCCTCCTCCCCCACCCCATCCCCACCCCCAGCCCCTGCCCCGGGGTCCCGGGAACTGACATCTCGCCCCCAAACACCCAGTGCGAACACCTTAGCCTGTGTATTGTCAGGGCCCCAACCAAAGAGATAAACAGTCAGAGACCTACAGGAAGAGGCCTGCGCTCTCTGCCTATAAATCACCGGTGGGAAGGAAGGAAAAGTGACCCAGCTCTTCACGGATAAAAATCTCAGCCATTGCCAAGGAAAATGGATGCTGAGGTCACTAGGGGGGTGGGGTGGCCAGCGCCTTCAAGTTTTCAGGGAGGTGATGGGACTCCAGCTCTGCCCAACGAGACACAGAGATAAGGCAAGGTTCATAATCCCAGCCAAACCCAAATGACTGCAGCAGGCGCTGCACTTCCACAAGGAAAGGCTTAGGGCTCAGCAGCCGGAGGTGGGTTTCCCTGCTGCAGGGTCTGCTCATTTGCTAATGAACGCTGTGCAAACACAAGCCGTTTTTCAAACCCACTTCTGACCCGTGTTCATCTGACTTTCAGAACCCGCTGGAGTGGGCAAGGGACAAACAACACTGCAGTACAGAAACCAGTAAAACAGAGAGAGAAGTGAGGTGACTTAGCCAAGGCCACGCAGCCGCTGAGCAATAGACTTGAGACCACAGGCTGCGCTGGCTGTTGGCGAGCTCCTCCTGCAAAGAGCCAGTCGTCATCCTCGGCTTCATGGGCTGCACCATCTCTGCTGCATCTACCGAGCTCCGCCACTGCAGCAGGAAAGCAGCCAGAGACCCGTGTGAGCGGACGAGCCGGACCCCCCCGGCCCAGGGGCCCATGACACAAGCATGGCGTGCACACAGTTCCATGGCTCACGAAATACCGTGATTCCTTGGATTTCCCCCCACAATTTAAAAAAGTACAAGCTGGCCCTGGCTGGGGTAGCTCAACTGGAGCCTTGTCCCACATACCAAGACTGTAGGTTCCATACACCACGACTGTAGGTTCCATACACCATGACTGTAGGTTCCATACACCACGACTGTAGGTTCCATCTCCAGTCTGGGCCCATACAAGAGACAACAAATCAATGACTGACTCTCTCTCTCTCTCTCTCTCTCTCTCAATAAAAAAAATAAAATAAAATAAATAAAAATGACAAAACCATTCTTAGCTCGCAGCTCACACAGAAAACAGCCGTTGGGCTGTTTTAATAAGGCTGCCCGGACCACAGGGAGACTAGTAAATGTCTAAGAACACACGGCGCCAAAAAAAAAAAAAAAAAACACAAATCGAGATCATTCTCAGGGTAACTCATTTTAATTATCCGTCCAATCACACTGCTTGACCCTCAAACACCTAACGTAGAGCCCAGCAGCGCGTGTGGGATGACCACAGGGCTGCAGCCCCTCACAGGATGGCGGGGCCTTAAGACTTCAGCGGAAACGCTGCCTTTTTATGGGAAAATCTGCACAAATGTCAAAGTTAAGAAACTTCCTATAAATTCACGGTGAATACCCAAGCCACCACTAGCCGGAAATGCTACCGCAGGAGGCAGTTTCAAACTTGGAAACCCAGTATCAGGGGGGTGATAGTCTCCCTACCACCGTCCCCCCCCCCCCCGCCCCCAAGCAAGGAGGAGTTTCAGTAAAAAGAAATCTGGCCAGAAAGAGGTTAATGCCCTTCCAGGGCCGGGATCTGATAAATGGCTGTGCAGAAAGCAGGTTCCCTCACTTTGAGATATGATGTCACTAACCTTTATTGATCCACCATCAGAGAACTTTGCTTATCTCTCTCCTGTGATATACTGGCCCTCCTGAGCTCAACTAGTGTTTAATACACTGCGGGTGCCCTGCGCTTCCCATCGCTCAACGCCGCGGGGCCGGGCTGCCAGGGGGGCCGTATTTTATAGCCCGGCCTTGTGGCCACAGAAGACACCCCGAGACCGTGGGGAGAGGACACCCACCTTCAGCTCCTGCCACGTTGCCAGGTCCCAGACACACCTTGACAGAGGACCAGGGAGGGCAGGTGGGGCACGGCCCCTCTGAGCTTCTCCTTTTACTTAGGGCTCAGCTCCAGTCCCCCTAAGTTCTCCTTTCTTTTTCTGCCATGAAGAGACAGTTGCCAGCGACCA